>PVJA010009191.1:0-61604 GCA_004027025.1 Myocastor coypus | reverse complement strand
AAAAAAATAATTAAAAAAAAAAAAAAGAATTTTTATTTTATTTAATTTTTTTTTTTTTTCTTGTTTCAGAACCTTTGTTTGTTTATTCACCCAATTTTTTATGGCCGGCGCAGCATGTGGTTCCAGGGATCAAACCGTGGTCCTTGAAGCCGCCCAAGCTTCCCCAAGCAGGCGCTCCAGACCACTGAGCCATCCCGCCAGGTCCCAAGAGGCAGCAGCTGAACTTGCAGTTTAGGAAGTTCAAGGTTGTGATGCTGACAACAGCTCTGTTCCCGACTGTATCACATCATGGTAATGGTCATATATGTGAGTGCTTGTATCACAAGAAGTTAGAGGCACTGGTGTTCCACATGCCTTTCTACTATTTTTATCTTCTTACTGTTATATAAGGAAAGCTATTGGTTTGTGTGTTGATTTCAGATACTTTGGCCTTGTAATTGTTTTGTTTATTTATTTATTTTTCTTGTTTCAGACTTTTTGTTTGTTTACTTATTTTTATGGCCAGCTCAGCCTGCCCTCAGGGCAGCGCTGGTGCAGCATGTGGTGCCGGGAATCAAACCGCGGTCCCTGCAGTGGCCTATACTTTCCTAAGCAGGCGCTTTAGACCACTGAGCCATCCTACCGGCCCGACCTTGTAATTGTTTTGTTGAGTTAGTTTCATCATCCTTTTTCTGAGTTTTTATATCATCGGCAAACAGAAATAGTTTTTCATCAATTGTATTCCTCTGGTTTTCTCTTTTCTAATTGAAGATGATGTGCATTTAATTGTCCTAATTTTAGTGGGAATATGTATGGTGTTTCACCATTTCCTGACTTTAGAACTGAGAGGGCTAAGGTATAAGTGTGTGTGTGCATGCATGCATGTGTGTAAATATAAACTTGGCCACGTGAATATACATGCTTGCCAGTGATTGACATATATACATGTCACATGTACAGGTATATATATATCATACATACTGGGCATATTAAAGTGCCAAAGTGTATGTATGTATGTATGTATGTATTGATACTACTAAAGTATCCAGTTTCTGCTTCCTTGAGTTCCTTCTGAAATCAGGTTTGCCAGGCTAGGGATCTAGCATAACACTAGTATTCCTACATAGCATGTACAAAGTCTTAAGTTTAATCCTCAGTACCATAAAAAGGAGAGAAGAAAATAAAAAGGGAAAGTTGGATGTACATTTTTAATATTGTCAGACTTTTTCAAGTACATTTGGAAATATAAATGTTTTCTTATCTATGTGATAGTGGCATGTCATATGGCTTTCCACACATTAACCTATACTCTTAGGTTCTATTTAGCCATTATGCATTCTGCTTTTAGTCTAGTATTGGGTTCTGTTTGCTAGCATTTTATTTGGGCTGTTTATAAGTAGTATTGGCATGTGTTTTTCCTTGATTTAGTGCTCAGTCAGTTTCCTAAGCCCCATAACACTGCACCCCTCCAACAACCCTATTTTTGGGACTCCCTTCACCCAGGTTCTTCCTTTCTGTGGATGAGTTTGTCAGCTCATTTCTGGCCTGTAGGTGGTCATGCTTGTTCTGGTCAAGGAAGCAACTGTACCTTTGCTGTCTCAAGCACTCTTGCATAGATGATAATACCATTCCCCTGCCTCCTTCTTCTTTCCCTGGACCTCATTCTCCATGCCTCCCCCTGACTCTGCACCAACTGAGAGGTATGGGGGGAGGTGTTTATTCAGGGGTTTTTTGTGCATCCATTGCTCTCCTCCCAAGTGATGAACACTGGGTGGCTCAGGGGTACGTGGGTACCAAAAGTGTTTATTAGACCTCTCTTCCCACTGGAATAAGTTCTGTGGCATAGGGGAGCCAAAAAGCCAGACATGTCCTTTTGTACATCCTTCTCCATGTCTGGTGACTACTCCCATTCCTTTTCTGGCCAGAGGACAGATGTGGGAAGTGGTAGTCATCTCTGAGACTGGAGTCAAACCAAATCCCTCTACTCCCTACAATCTTCCTTTTTCCCTCTGTTCTCTCCCCTTTTCTTCTTCCTCTTCTTTCTCCTCCTGTCTTCCTCCTGTTCTTCTCACCTGCAAGAGGACTGAAACAGGAAGTAGGGTACCTGTCATCCCCTCTTCCCTTACTTATAGACTCTTCCTGTGATAGATGCCTTTTCCCATACAGTGGGGGGACCTGAGTTTGTACATCGGTCAATGTTTTACTAGAGAAACAGACATATCACAAGATATACGAATGTATACGAATTTATAAGATTGGCATAGCTGGGCCATGGTGGTGCATGCCTGTAGTCCCAGCACTTGAGAGGCTCAGGCAAAAGGATTGAAGTGAGCTCAAGGCCAGCCTGAACTGCATACCAAGGCCCTGTCTCAAAAAGACCAAAAAAAAAAAGATTGGCTTATCATGGTCACTCACCTACAGAGTCGGATGAGGAATTGTGCAGAGGGCTCGTGGACACTAGATTCTGAAGGATTCAGTCCAGCGTCTGGAGTTCGCTACAGTGTCCTGTGCAAGTCCATATCAGGAGCCCTATGGGTCTGTGATGGAAGGCTGAAGTCTATGCCAGAAGCTGAAGAGTCTGTACGGGAAGCCAGGAGATGATGTCCAAAGTGAAGGCAAAAACGGAAACTCTTCTGAAGAAACAAAAGATGGCCCATTTTTCCCTTACATCATCCAGGTAATGACCTGCCCTAAAGTGGGTCTTCTACACCATAAGGTATAGAATTGCTGACGGATTTAGTTAAGTTTCTCTTAGCTCAACTTCTCAAGTTGATACAATCACTCAACCATCACCATGCGAGCCACTTCTTTCCACTCATTTTTGGATCTCATCTTCTAATCACTCTTGTCCCATCCCTGTCCTTTCACACTCCCATCCCTGGCTTCCCAATTCTCTCCTTTTTCCTCCTATAGCCCTTTGTTCTTACTGGTTACCTTCTCAGACCTCTTCTGTCTTCAGTCCTCTGGCTGACAGTCCTAGGATTTGACTATCCACACCACTTCCAGGCCATGTCTACCTTGACGAACTAGTCTGGGGACTCTGGAAGAAGGTTGACAAATGGCCATGAGTTCTCCAGGTGCCATCTTCCACTCTATAAGATGCATATTTGATCTGTCCATGCTTAACTTTCCCTTAGGCTTGGCTTATATATATGTAGTGCTCCCAGAGTAATGGGATTCCAGGTGGGGTCACTGTGCCAAGCACTTCCCACTCCATTTAGGAGAGGCTTGATTAGCATTAAGGTCAGGCATGAGGAAAAAATGATGGGGGTATGCTTTGAGGAATTGGTAATCTGCTGAAATTATCCTTGTGCAAACAACCTACAGTGAACTCTTCACCCAGTTGTAAGAACTAGGACATCAGTAGGCAATGCTATGCCATAGAACCACCATTGTATACGTGGTGTCTTGTTGAAGTGTCCTGTACAGCACAGGACTATACACTTACTGTGTTGTGCAGCCATACACACTGCCTTATGAGGTACTAACAGCCATATCCTACTATCTTCATATCTTTCTCTCATTTCTTGCTCTGCCTGCCTTCTCCCTCCCCCCTTTTGCTTTATACACTTCATCAGACTATAAACTTATTCTACATTTCAGCTTTTCTCATACCCTAGACCTTGATTCCCTTCCTTCTCTAACCCTACTTACATTTCCATTGTCTGCTTGCTTTATAGCCTTGTTTCCTTGTAGCTCAGGAGTTACTTCAGTTGCTATTCTCCTCAGCTGCTGCCCTCTTTGATGCTACCATCTCCCAAGGTGCTTCTCGCAGCCATTTGGTATCCATGCTGTGAGCCCTTTCCTCTCCACCCCATCTCTTTAACAGCTGTGTTCTCCTATTTCCTCTTTGCTCCTGTATCCTTATTTCTTTCCAATATAAACATTTTTCTAGATTTTCCACCTATTGTGTAAAGTAGGTCTTACAGGTTATGAGAAAGCCTCCCATATACCCCAGAGTAGCAAAAGGAGGTTGGTTCCACATTGCCAAGTGTTCCTACTTTTACATGGCTGTTCCCAGGCAGGTGTCCCTCACTGAGATGCCTTTACTGTATCTGAAATTGTGGTGATTACCCAGTTGCCAACAGAATTTACTTACTTCCTCTCCATCTTATTGTCTTTTCTACTTCAGTCTTGTCCCCTTCTTTCTGCCTGATAAGTCTAGGTTATAATCTCCTGTCTTTTGTATTGTTTTAGGGCTTTGTTTTGCCTGTGTGAAAAATAATCAAGGATTCTTTTTTTTTTTTTTTTTGTGGGACCAGGGTTCAAACTCACGACCTTGCACTTGCCCAGCAGGCACTTGTGCCTCGGAGCTATCTCCCCAGCCCCAAGGATTCTTTTTTCAGAGTAAAGAAGTTCGATCAAATCACCATAGCTCTTTGAGGGGGAAAAAGTCACATTTGATGGCAAATAAGCAATTCTGACATGCAAGAAGGTGAGAAGACAGTGCATCTACATTTTATTTTCCTGAGATGCGTGGCTGTATCTTCAGTCCCATATCAGTCACACCAATCAAGCTGAATTCAAGACAGAGGTCAGCATTCCCAAATCAGTAATGAAGAACAGACATCCAGTAAACAATTCTGTGTACAAGTTAGGGGGTAGCAACACCTAACTATAAGTATAATGAATCTATAAATATAATAGATAAAAAGGCAAAAAAAAAATCACGTAAAAGATATATATGTGTGTGTATGTATATCATTTGAAATATCTAACACAGCATTATTTTTTTAATATTTATTTTTTAAAATTTAACAATGGTTATATTACATATTTTCATCATTGGATCAGTTTAACAGATATATAAGACTGATCATCTAGCCGGGCGTGGTGGCTCACGCCTGTAATCCCAGCACTGGGAGGCTGAGGCAGGAGGATCGGTGTGAGTTCGAGACCAGCCTGGGCTGCAAAAGTGAGCTCAAGGCCAGCCTGAACTGCATAGCGAGACCCTGTCTCAAAAAGACAAAAAAAAAAAAAAAAAAGACTGATCATCTAACAGCATTATAAGAATAGTATTATAAGATATAAACACCTATCATATCACAATTATAGTATAATACTACAGAACAATATTTCTATGCCAAACATGTTTAAAATAAACCAATAAAATTTATATTGTTTATTAATGAACAAACTATGACACTGCTCTGACCTTTACATTAAGCTTTAAAAATAATTTAAAGGGCCAGGATGGGCCCGCGGATGGTTCAGCAGTCTAATGTGCCTTTTTAGGCAAGCATTGGCAACCACAGGGAGTACGATTCGATCCCCAGAACCACATGCTGAACTAGCCCCACACCCAAGGCAGGCTGAGCAGGCCATAAAAAAATAAAGGGTCAGGAAAACCCAACCTGACCCTCTGGAGATCTTCATCAATTGATTTCAAGACCGTGAAAACCAAATATATCAAAAACCATTGTTACGGTTTGTATTGCCTTAGAGCCAGCTGACTGGACTGAAACTCTGTAAAGTACGAGCCAAAGTAAGCCTTTCCTCCTTCAGCTTCTGGGTATCAGGCATTCTGTCACAGCAACAAAAATTACGTAAGACAACCATACCTCCAACTTCTACCTCAACAGCAACTGGAATTAGGAATGTAAAATTTAGAATGTGACCCCCAAAACTATTACTGCTCATTGTCCCTCCATGGACTCCCCAGCCCTAGGAGGAAGCACAATCCATTGATTATCTTTGGGTTCTTTTGGAAAAGTCTGAATTCTTCTAGATTACCCAGGGGCTTGTGGGTCAGTTGTTTAAGCACCTGCTTGGGCAAACCCAGTCAGGCACAGGAGACTGTGGTTGGATCCCCAGTTTCACATGCCAGACCCACTAAACTAGTCGAAAGAAAAAAATCCTAGATTACACAAAAGGTTTCTCTAATCTATCCCTAGGCTATGGTTAATGTCAGCATGGTCTTTGTGCTGAAATAGCTCATCTTGCTCAGGCTCAGAGATCTCTAAGTGGGGGAAACAGACCATGTCAGACTTTACGTGGTCAGTTTTCTAGATGAAAAGACTGACACATTAAGTCATTCCCTCCCAACTATAGTTTCAGCCAACTTACAAATCCAATTTTATCTCTAATCCTTTATCCTTAACCCAAATTCTAAGATCTCCTTTCCAGAATTTTTGTATAGCATTCCAAAAAATCACTAAAGATGCGTCGACTCTGCCTCCTGCTTTATAATGAGGACTTGAGGTGA
Source organism: Myocastor coypus (assembly GCA_004027025.1). NCBI lineage: Eukaryota > Metazoa > Chordata > Mammalia > Rodentia > Myocastoridae > Myocastor > Myocastor coypus. Next base: position 55,420 of record PVJA010009191.1, on the reverse strand, counting down.
TTGTGCTTGAAGACTACAGCGTCACCTTTGGAGAAGACGGTGTGATTTGTGTGTCCTCACATTTGCACCTATTGCCATACTACAAACATAATAAATCTGTCAGCACATCTTGACCATGAAACCACACACCTGGTCCCTAATCCCATTCCCTGTGTCACCAACATGCTTTCTAAGTTGACTGATGGCATGCAATTGAAAGTTTTGCCTACTCATCTGTGTGAACCCATACTGTAATGTGTTAATGCCACCCTGAACTTCATATTTACTGTCATACTGACAAATACTCATGGCCCTAAATTTCAAAATGGATCATTGTTCAATTATTAGAGGAGAAATTCTTCCAGAAGTAGTAGCACAGGGAACAGGAAGATCTCTCCCAGGTGTACTCGGGCCATAAAGCATTGTAATATGAACTAGGAAAAACAGGCTAATTTTTTCATTCCTGAATATGTAGTCTGTTCCATCCTTGTACAACATTTACTTCAATGTAAGTTTTAAATTATATCTCTAAGGGATTATAGCCCTTCAATAAATGACATAGTAGAAAAATTTTAAAAGGAGAAATAGAGCCGGGCGTGGTGGCTCATGCCTGTAATCCTAGCACTTGGGAGGCTGAGGCAGGAGGATCGGTGCGAGTTTGAGACTAGCCTGGGCTACAAAAGTGAGCTCAAGGCCAGCCTCAACTGCATAGCAAGACCCTGTCTCAAAAAACAATAAATAAATAAATAATAAAAGAAATAGAAATTTAAGTCTAGTGGGTATTCACTAGGGACAAACATCAGTATTTAATCTGCGGTGTCCTTGGACTTAGTTGTTCCAAACTAAATGATCCATGTGAAATCTCTGTCTCTGGGACAATTTTCTTTTTTGATGAGGTCTGAATGCAGTGTTCCAGTACCCAGGACATTTCTTCAAGGTGGTGGTGTCACACCTTGTGTTGTCTGCTTGTCATGTTGGTTGGCTGTGAAGAGTTAGAGGCCAGTCTTGGGCCTGGGCCTGGGCCTGGGCCTGGGTGGGCTCCTGATGTGTAGATGGTGGATAGGGTGGGGAATCATGAGAGGAGCCTCCCATGGGCTCCCTGCATTCCCTATATAAGCAGCAGCAGTGCTATATGAACCCAACTCGCCTTCTTGGGGCCACTGTTCTCAGGGCTTTAGGATCCTCTAAATGGAGGCACAGTCTTGGCCCCCCGCTCCAGAGCACAGGATCATAAGCTTGGAGCTGGAAAGGAAAGCAGCCCCTCAGTGGATGAGGACCTGTAGTGACACCACCCCAATGACCAGCATCCAGCTCCGCCTCATTACCCATCCCCACAGATGCTCCTGTTCCCATCTGTCCCAGTCCATCCTGTCCTTGTCAGCCCAGTCTCACTCACCTCCCCACACTCCTCTTAGGTCACCCTGAGTCCCAGCCCATGCAACAGATGAACTTGTAACATAGTTCTGGAACTGGGCAATCTTGGCTAAGTTCCTCCCATAGAGGAAGAATAACGTCTAGTTTAGGAGTCTGGTCCTCACCCTCCATGTCATTCACCAAGTATCGGGGGGGGGGGGGGAAGTTGCTGGTCAGGGCACAAACAGGAAGGAGCTGGGCCTGGGTGGACTCCTGGGGAGGATAGCAGGCCCCCTCCAGCTAGGTCCCATGTTCTCAAGGACCAGGCATGAGTGCAGCGGCATAGGCTTCATGGGGCCCTTCTGATGGTGTCTCCTATACAAAAATAAGGACAGGTTCCACTGTGTAGAGCCTGAGGTGGCCTGCAGCCCCTGTCACAAGGTGAGGTTGATACCACTGTCTCCCCACCTCCAACTTCTTTCCCTGAAGCTTGTCCTCTGTGTACACACCTGCCTCCTAATCCCAAGGGGAGCATCTGCACCAGGTAACCTTGGTATATGTTCTGCCTTATCCTCAGTGGCTAGCACAGGAGGACTTTCCTGAGAGTGTGCATGAATTCCAACAGCCTTTTCTATGTGTCCCTTCCCATTGCTAAGATTCCTGGCAGAGGATGCACTGCAAAAGGTTTTAGTGAGTGTATGAAGGAATGAATGCCAGCTTTATCTGTGGCCAAAAGCCTTAGTGAGTCCTCTATAGACTCAGTGCTCTAACAGAAAATGAGAAGGATTAAGCTGGCTGTTTTAAGAATGCATGACCTGGGGCTGGGGAGATAGCTCTGTGGCACAAGTGCCTGACTGGCAAATGCAAGGTTGTGAGTTCAAACCCCAGTCCCCCCCACACACACACACACAAAAGTAGCTAATGGGCTGGGGAGACAAGGCTTGTGACACAAGTGCCTGCATGGCAAGTGCAAGGTCATGAGTTTGAACTCTGGTCCCACAAAAAAAAAAAAAAAAAAAAAAAAAGAGAAAGAAAGAAAGAAAGAAAAAAAGATGCATGACTCAGCCCTTAGCATTTGTCTCTGAAAAATATTTTAGGTAGAGGGAAGAGTGACAGAACTAGAGTCCAAAATGTCCTGTCAGTGGAGACCTGAGGACTATGCTGTTGGAACGAAAAATGTGGGAGGTCAGGGAAGCAGGCACACAGTTTGCAATTTTATTATTTTGTTTGCAGTACTGGGGATTGAACCCAATGTTCTTCATTTAAATCCTCACTGCTTTTTAAAAAAATTCTCTTCTGGAAACAAGTTCTTGTTTCTGAGTTGCCTATACTTGGCTCAAATTTCCTGTTCTACCTCAGTTTCCCAGAATAGAGTGATTATAGTTGCCCTTGACCTTGAACTCTTGGGCTTCACCTTTGGACTAAAATAATCCAACCTCCACAACATCCTGAGTGGGTAGAACACAGTATTATGGCCATCTAGGTTTGGATATTTTGACCAACTTGAAGATTCATACTTCTATTCAGATTCAAGTTGTGAAGACATGGACAGAAAGCAGGAGATAGAGACAGAGTATTTGGCAGGCGCAGTGAAAGAAAAGAAGGGAATACAAGATGATGAGCTGGCTTGGGTGGAGAGATTGTAGGGTGGGGGAGGTCCAGGGAGATCTCCAGCCTGGGTGTGGATGAAATACTTAGCCACACAGTTGCCATGAGGCTAGTGAGCTATGGGTCATCGCTAAAGGCTGATCAGGTAACACAAAGCCTGCTCTTGGCTTCCTGGCTCATGGAGAGACTTGTCAGAGAACCCAGCAGGGAGCACATTACACTGTCTGTGCCTGTAAGGATGGCATGCATTGGTTGTGGGTCTTGGAAATCCATAGGAGGGGACAGAAAGACATTTGGTATTGCTAAGGAAGGAGACCCTAGAAGGGCCAGAAATGGCTGCCCTTGGGCCTGAGGGCTGAGATCTACACGTGAGTTCTTCCCATTTCTATTGTCTGGATCTCTGTTTCCCCTGGTGGCATCCTCAAACCGACAGGAGCTAGACTGTAAGTTTTCTGAAATATTGGAACACCATAGTGTGAAGCCCCTGTTCTACAGACACTGCGGTGCAGAGGCCAGGTTAGAGTCTCCTCTGCACCCTTGGGTATTCACTGTGGCCTAGGTAGTGTGGGGAGGCACAGTACTCACAGTGCCAAAAAGAAGTGAATCCTCAGGTACTCGTGAGGGGAGAGGCTGGTCTGCTGAAGTAGATGATGACCATGGCCAGGAGGTTCTGTGGGGAGAGAGGAGAGTCAGAGAGGAAGCACAGCAGGAAGGATGTGGGGACACTGATTAGGGTGCAAGGGTCCCATCAGAGAAGAGACCACAGTGTTGGGAGGCCTCTTCATTGGGGGAAAGCCAGGGGTCAGTGGTTGTTTGCAAATGAGAGCAGTCAGGAGAAGGAAGGTCATGCCCAGGGTTGTCACTTCTGGAGGTCTTTTGGGGACAGGACACTGAGGTCATTTGGATCAGAAGGGTCTTTTAAAGTAAAACACATGGGTTCCCTGAAAGCTGGAGGGACCAGGAGCTCCAGCCAGCCCCAGCCAGAGAAGCCAGATGCAGTGAGACGTGGTCCGGGCTCAGTTCACAGAGGACCCAGGCAGAGCAAGGTGCCTTATCTATACAACCTCCAAGCCCAGCCAGGCCTAGAAGGGGGACAGCACTGAGTCTTAAGGCTGGAGGTTGGAGTGGTGAGGTAGGAATTCCTAGCAGAATAACTGTAGGGCTGGAATCCTGACCTCCCTGCGCTGTGCCACATCAAGAGTCCAGCTAGGAGAGAAGAACCTCACCTTGTCAGAAACCCTCAGGTGGATGTCCCAGCTCAGGGATCTCTTGATGACTGCATCCTCTGTGAAGAGAGCTCCGTGTTAGGTTGTGGCTTGGCAGGGGAGTCCCTGGGAACACAAAAATAGCAGAACTGTGCCTACCAGGGATAAGGTTCTGGGTGGATGGAAAGAAGAGAAAGAATATGTTCACCAGGCAGGGAACGGGCTTAACCCTGAGGTTCCCAAAGGAACGACCAAGTAAAGGCCTGTGTAGGAGCAACTGTGCCTGGTGTGGACACATGAATGCATCATCCCTGAAGTCAGAAGGCATCTGAGTCATTTTTTCTGGTGACGATCACATCCTAGTGTACCTAAGACCCTGTTGCCCCTCAAGTGCTACTACCATTTCCATTCAGGCAAGGCAGTAATTGCTATATATCAGAAGGTGGGATGGAGTCAAGGTTTGTCATCCCAAGAGGACTGTCATATGCATGTCCCTGGGAAGGATTGTGCTGGAGTCCTCCAGGAATCGTGGGCTCAGGACTCACAGTGGGCTCTTTTCAGTTGGTGAAGGAAGTGATGAAAAGTTTGCTGTATTCCTTAAGAACTGAGGGGAAAGCATTGTGTGCTGTCTCCCTACTGAGCAGCCTGGAAAAGGCTGCATGGTGTTCAGTCAGTGCTGAGGACAGGTGTGCTTCCTCTTTATCTTCCTCTTGAGGCCACAAGGCTTCTCACTGACACTCGTGTGTACAGAAGGCACAGGGCTCCACTGCCCTAGTGGTTCTTGTGCCACCTCATGCCATCTGGAGAGATACTCCCTCCATCTCTTTCAAGGTGGGAGCCTGACATCTTCCCTTGGGGATAAACCAAAGCACTTGTTACTCTCCCTTCCTTGTGTCCCTTACATTCGAATGACTACTCCATCTTCCACTTGTAACCAGAGACCAGGTAAGAGGCTGGGGCCTCTTCTGGAGTGAGTCAGAAGCACCTTGGTGATGATTCTTCTACTCTGCTTCTGATTCCTTTTGTTTCTTCTGGGCATGGGACAGAGGCAGAAAGTAAGGTACTGATCCAGGGACTCTATCAAAGAGGCCCAGCAGATCCTCCTACAGCTCCCCCTTGGACTCTGAGGACCAGTCTTTTCCTCTTCTGAGCACAGGCCTGCAATGGGAAGCTGGATGCTAACCACAGGCCTGAGGAAGAAATCCAAGGCAAGCATGAAGCTTCTGTCTTTGGAATCCAGACTTTGAACACCTTAATCGCAACTCTCACTTTTCAAGTAAATCCCAAACTTCTACTGTTCCCTCCGAAGCCATTGCTCCATCTTTAACTTTTGCTGGTCTCCTATCCCCAGTTCTGCTTGCCACTGTCCCGTCACCCTGTGTCTTCAAACTTTTCCACATGTACACACTTATAGTCGCTGGGGGAGGGAACTCTGCTCTCATTAATTTGTCCGTATTTATGTCTAAGCATGTATATTGCTCTCTCCTGGCAACCTCATATACACAAGCTAAAACTAGGTTTTATCTGTCTAAAACGTACATTCGTGCTGTCTAAAAATAAGTCTGTTTTGTCTGAGATGTACTGTCTCCTATCTACTTCTCTTTCCACCTGTAGCAGTAGCTTAACAATGGCTATAGATCTACTGCAGAAATATCAGAGTTATGGTTTGTGTCATGGTTATGATGTATTATGGTTTGTGTCTAGGTGTCTCCCAAAGCTTCATGAAGTCATTGGGACAGCTTCTATGTTGGTGTTTAATTCTTGATCCAACAGTGGGATTATGAGTGCTACACTTGGGGCCTGGCAGGATGGCTCAGTGGTCTAAAGCACCTGCTTGGGAAAGCTTGGGCAGCCTCAGGGACCGCGGTTCAATCCCTGGCACCACATGCTGTGCCAGCTCTGCCCTTGGGGTAAGCTGAGCCAGCCATAAAAATGAGTGAGTAAACAAAGGTTCTGAAACAAGAAAAAAATAAAAATAAAATTTTAAAAAAGAGTGCTACACTTGCCCTGGGGCAGATAATCTGCATACAAATGTAAGGAGGGAAAGAGGCTTGCTAGAACCCACAGGTACTGTTCCTCCCTTTTGCTCTTGCTGTTTTGCTGTTTTCTGCTACCATTAACTGCTGCCCTCTGCTATGTGCCATTCTGCCTTGGAGCCAGCAGAGTATGGACTAAAACCTCCACTGTGAGGTAAATAAATCTTTTTCTTCCTTAATTTTGGGTGTTGGGCATTTTGTCCCAGCAATGAGAGAAAAGTAACCAAGATAGAGTACAATAGAAATGCTTTGCCAATACATTTAAGTCAGATGCCTGGACCTAGTCCCAGTCTTTGTTTAGCACGACTGGTACAGGTACTGACTTGGGATTCTTTGGGGGACAAATAGAACCAGGATCCTCAGAAAAGAAACAAACAGGTAAGATGCTTGTGGGCATTGCAAGATGACTGGGTATGATGTGGCAGGGCTTGGAAGGCTGGGAGTCCTTGGCTGAAGGGAACTTTGGAACCAGCCTCCTGTGCTGCTGGGTGATGTGAGGTTCTCCTGCAGCACAAGTGTCCACAGGAGCAGAGACCTGAGAGTTAAGTTTTACTTACATGGCTACCCAACAGCTTCTGCATACCCTGCTGACTCGGCCTCTCTGACAAAACTGACTTCTAGGTGCTGGATCCCATCCCCAATGCCTTCAGCATGGGACCCATGATACGTAGCTGCTCCCCGTTAGAAACCATGATGGGAAAACCTGCCTGTGACTCAGTCAGAATGGGTTGAAGGCTTTAAACATAGAGGAAATAACTTCCTTCATAGGATGAGTAGGCCTTAAGATTTAATTTTTTTTTTTTATTTTTTTGTCTTTTTGAGGCAGGGTCTCGCTATGCAGTTCAGGCTGGCCTTGAGCTCACTTTTGTAGCCCAGGCTGGTCTCGAACTCGCACCAATCCTCCTGCCTCAGCCTCCCAAGTGCTGGGATTACAGGCGTGTGCCACCACGCCCGGCTAGGCCTTAAGATTTATTAAACACTTCCCATAATAAGCACCAAGCCAAGTGCTCAACAGCACTCACCATTTCACTTAATACTGAAATTGCATTTGTCTCAGGGGGTGGAGGAGATAAGCATGATTGAATCCAAGGCTGAACTATGTCTCCAGCCCCATTTTATTTTTCATTTCGAAACAGGACCTTGCTAAATTGCTCAGACTAGGTTCAAACCTACAGTCTTCCTGCCTTAATCTCCCATAGTGCTGAAATCACAGACATGTGCCATCCATCATGTCCAGGTCAGAATTTCATTCCTCTTTAAAACTAAAGAATATTCTATTGTAGGGGCTGGGGAGATAGCTCCGTGGCACAAGTGCCTGCCTGGCAAGTGCAAGGTCGTGAGTTTGAACCTCAGTCCCACCAAAAAAAAAAAAAAAAAAAAAAGAATATTCTATTGTATATATGTTCCACATTTTGTGTGTCTCTTCATCTTTTCCTGAACACCTGCATTCTATATTCTCACTGTGAATAATGCCACTGAGAACATAAGGCAAATGGGTATACAAACATCTGTGTACAGATGAATGTAAAAACATCTGCTCAAGTGTCCAAAGTATCTTAAATGAATCTGTGACTTTAGAATAATTCAGATTTATGGCAATGTTGCAAAAATGACAATTTACTGTCACACTATTGCGGACCAGGAAACTGGTGGTGGTTCTGCAGCCTACCGCCAGAAGCTGGTATACTCAGTGTCACTACTCCTATTGACATGGCAAAATGTCACATACCTGTCATCACACAGCACAGAATCCAGCCTGGGCAATTTAGAGACCTAGGGAGATGCTCTCTCAAAACAAAAGTTGTTTTAAAGGCTGGAGATAAAAAAAAAAAAAAAGAGTTCTGTTCCAAGGCCCTGGCATCAGTCCCCAGAAAACCCCAACCCCTAAGAGACAGGATGAGAAGTCAGCAGTGTCACCAGGGACATGAGTAGGACCATACCACCAGGCCCCCCAACACCAAACAAGCACCCCAACTCCTGGGCCTTGTTTTTCTGAGATAAGGTACTTTAGGGTGAAGGCTCAGTTGTCTGCCACTCATTACAGATCCTCTTGAAGTGGGAAGATGAAAGAGATCCCTAACAGAACTGACAAGGCACAGAAGAGCAAAGGAAGTTTTATTTGCATCTCCATAGGGAACTCTATCCTCCTGAGAGCCCCAAAGCTTTGTTTCTACTTCTATATTGTTTCTTCATCACAGGGTGAGTTTTCATTAGAGGTCTTCATAAAGCAAAGTTACAGGAGAGCAGAGAATAAAGAGGTGAACAATGGGGGAGAGTGGGAAGCTCTGGTCCATTATGCCTCACTGACATTACATTGTAGCCGTGCTGTACACAGCTGAAGTTGTAACTGCCAACTTTCTTAAGGATCTTGGCTGTGCAGTTAGCCCATAGTTGCCCAGTTTCACCCCCAGGGATAGTTTCTTCTCTCACTCCCATCAAACTCAATCTTTGGGAGAAGCTTGCTACAGAAAACAGATCCAGGAGAGGCTACCTTGGTACATGGATTGGAGCTCTTTGGTTTATCTGCAGTTTCAAAAAAAATGTTCTCAGGCTGTAGCACAGAATTCAGTAAACACAACTGTAGATCAAGAGGCTTAAGATGGAGGTATAGCTTAGCAGCATAAGCACCTGCTTGCAAGTACAAGGTCCTGAGTTTGATCCCCAGTACTGCATTAAAAAAAAAAAAAAAAAAAAAAAAAAAGTTTGCAACATTGCTTTTGACATGCATCTTTTTGTTCTTTCTATCTTTTTGAGAATGGATCTCACTATGCAGTTCAGGCTGGCCTTGAGCTCACTTTTGTACCTCAGGCTGGTCTTGAATTCGAACCGATCCTCCTGTCTCAGCCTCCCAAGTGCTGGGATTACAGGTGTGCACCACCACGGCCTGGCTTATTCTTTCTTGAGACAGTCTTATGTAATTTAGGCTGGCCTTAAACTCAGTGTAGCCTAGGAGACTTGAACTCTTGGCTATCTTTGTATCTCGGCCTCCAGAGTGCTGGAATTACAGGTGTGCACCACCACACTCAGCTGTTGTTTCAAGAGGGTCTTGCTATGTTTGCCAGGCTGGACTCTAATTGGAGATCCTCTGGCCTCAGCTTCTCGTGCTGGTATCACAGGCATTGGCTACTTCTCTCTTTTTTTTTTTTTTTGTTTTTTTTGGTGGGACCGGGGTTCAAACTCACGACCTTGCACTTGCCCAGCAGGCACTTGTGCCTCGGAGCTATCTCCCCAGCTTGGCTACTTCTCAATTTGTGTTTATTTCCCATTTTTTAGAATGTCTTTTTGCTGATATGGGAAGGAATCTATGGTTGAACTCAAACACTACAAAAAACTGCTAGTTCTTTTATTTTTATTAGCACATGTCATGTTTGGAGTACATAATGATTACTTTCCTCATGGGAAGTTGGTACATGTATATTCAAAGGGAAAAGCTGTAAAACAAAACTTGTTCATTTAAAAACTTTTCTTTTCAGGGCTAGGGAGATAGCTGAGGTGCTTAAGTGCCTGACTGGCAAGGGCAGGGTCCCGAGTTTAATCCCCAGTACTGAAAGGAAAAAAAAAAAAACCTTTTCTTCACAAACTGCCTAGCTCTATAACTGCTTTATGGCTCTGTGCCTTTTTTTTTTTTGTGGGACCAGGGTTCGAACTCACGACCTTGCACTTGCCCAGCAGGCACTTGTGCCTCGGAGCTATCTCCCCAGCCCCTCTGTGCTTTTTAAAAAATTATTTACTTATTTTTAGGGAAGGGTCTACAGGGTGTTCAGAGTCTCACTACTAGATCGAAGTCATAGTGATCTGTCTACTTACAACCTCCCAAGAGCTGGGATTATAGGCATGCGCCACCGTGCCCAGTCTCAACTGCCTGTCTCAGTGCGTGAACCCCTGGCTCCTGCGCCTGCTTGCAGGTGCTTTAATCCACTGAGCTTTTTGGTGGGCCCTGTAAGTACTCTCTTGACCTCTGTAATCACAGAGGCATAACCAAATGTATAAAATGCCTGACTGTACCACTACCAAACCTCATAAGCCGATAACCAGTAACCTACTGTTGTAATAGACAATCTCACCCTTCTATCTAATCAGAAGAATTTCCAGGGTGTTGTTCTGCCTTGCCTTTGTACCTCCTGCCTATGCATCATGTAAAAGTCTTAGGCCACCAAAGATCCAGGCCTGATATTCTGGGAATGATCTAGATCAGTGCCGTTGACCTAAATATGCTTCCAAATCCTGGGGGTCATTTTGGTGTTTCGGCTTACCATTACAATAGGCATGTTAATTCTTTTTTAAAAATCTCCTTCCCCTCCCTCCTACCTAATTCTCCTGAAAGCAAACCTCACCAAGGCTGCAGGGCCCCTAGGGCCTCTGCACTTTCTGCTGTTCAGAAAGGCACCCCCCAGCCCTGTGGTTTTCCTGATGATGCTGACTTCTTATCAGTGTTTCAGGCCCCAGCCAGACGCATCTCCTCAGAGCCCTCTCTGCTCCTCTGAACAGTCTACTATCCACTGTCAGCTCTCTCCTACCGCAATTCTCTCATGTCTTCACCTCATTTTCTGTTTTCCCAGAGTGACAGCTTATGAGAGCAGAGACTTCAACTCAGGAACAGTCCAAGAAGTGCCACACCAAACACACTGTTCCCACCTATTACTTGGAGTAAAATAAAGACAAGGAGTCAGGCTGTCGTTGCTTCCCTTAAGAACTGGCTGGATACACATCACCTTCAGGGGGCTACCTCAACCCAGGGAAAGCCAGCAGGGACCCCAAATATAACAACACACCAGCACTCTCTCGGCCAGGACGCACCCATCTTTCATTTGTTGTAGCCTCTCACTCTCTATGAGCATCTTTCTAGGGGTTCGAGGGATTAGGCCCCTTTCCTGTGAAACTTCGGGTACCTCTCAAGTCTGCCCTTTCTCCTGTTTACCAGCCAGGGGCAAGTCGGCTGTATAGCGCAGCCTCCAGCCCTCAGAGTGAGGAGGGAAGTGTCTCCGTCCCCGCACCATCAACGCAGAGCAATACTACCTACTGATGCCATATATTTCTCAGTACTAGTTTATGTTTTCTGGTGCTGGAGATGAAGTCCAAGATCTCAGCCCGTCAAATACATGCTCTTTACCACCCGCCAGTACCCGAGCGACTCCCAGCCCCACCCTAATCATTTTTAAGTCTGCGAAGCCACGGGGGACATCCACTGTCCTGTACACCACCTCCAGAGCTCTGGATCTCCCCGGCCAAAATCTGTGCTTCCCTCCTAAACACTAATTCTCCTAATGCCTCTTTGTAGTATAGTAAGATTAAAACAAACCAAAAGCGGCAGCAGAACACAAGCCGGGCATGGTAGAGCACGCCTGTAATTCCGGAACTCTAGGAGGCTGAGTTTGGAGGATTCCAAATTCGAGCCCAGCCTGGGAATCTTAGCAATTTAGTGAGGCCCCTGTCTCTAATTAATTTCTTAAAAGGGCTGGGAGATAGCTCAAAGCTCTAATGTACAATTCCCGGTACCAAAAAAACCGACACAAACACTAGCGCTCCTACCAAAGCCCGCAGGCTCCCACCAGCTACACCACGCAGCCATTCTTAACTGTGGCGCCCCGGTCCACGTGACTCTTGCCTCGCCCACTTCCCGGGAGTAGGGCGGTGGCCTCCGTCGGACCAAACCAAGGTGAACGTCAGTATAGAGGGGGGTGCCCGAGTTGCAGGTGTCGAGGGTAGAGATGGTCTAAGTGACTGAAGGCACCTGCCTACGCTTTTGTATTGAGCGGATATGTCCCCTTTTTAATTGTATTGGGCGTCTCTCGCTCGCCTCGAACTTTTTGTGTAGTTTGGTATCTTCCCGCTTTTGCCTCGTCAGTAGACTCATCTAAAATCAGAAACGGGAGGGGGGAATTTAGGGATAAACTAAGCAGGTTGGCTTGGCTATGAATTAGCCCAAGTAGAAAAGCTTACTGAGCGTGCATTTTACATATTACGGATTTTTAAGTTATGTCATATCCTTATGCAGATTCCTATTTTTAAAAGATTTCAGGAATCTGCCGATGCCGCCAGTAGTCCAGTCCGCCACCGAATAGCCCGATGGGAGAAGGAAGGCTGCTACTACCATGTTGGACAGAACCACCTGTTGTAAGGAATGGGGTAGTAATGGTTCCCCGGTGAGTATAGTGGCTGCGGAGAGCAACTTTGTTGGTAGAAATTGAGAACTTTCTTCTCACATAAATATCGTTGGAATTGGTGGCAGACAATCTTCTGTCACTGGAGTTTCTCCAGTGGTTTTGCGAAGAGTCGGGGCTTGGGATACTCCCCGCACTGCAGTTGGTACAGACCCCCAGGCGCACGCACATGGCTAGGCGCTAGCCGGCGCGGGGCGGTCTGGGAGTCGGAAGCGCGCGGCGGAGCCGGGCGAAGACGATCGCGGGCCCATGCAGGACGCGGAGAACGTGGCGGCGCCCGAAGCGGCCGACGAGCGGGCAGATCCCGCACGGCAGCAGCCGGCCACTCAGCCACCCCCGGAGGAGGAATCGGCTGGGCCTGGAGCATCCGAAGCGGCGCAGAGCGTGGACGCCGAGGAAGAGGCGGCGGCTGGGCCAGAGGTGAGTCCCGAGCCGACCGAGCAGGCGACCCCCGGCTCTGCCGCATCGCCTCCGCTCCTGCCCACTGAGGACCGGGCGCCGCAGGCCGAGCTCGAGTCCCCGGGAGAGCAGGTCAGCGAGCAGTGCACTGAGGAGGCGGCCGGGCCTGAGGGCAGCGCGGTCGAGGCCGCACATCACCCGGTAGAGAACGGCGAGGCGGACGAGCCCTCCTTCAGCGACCCCGAAGACTTTGTGGATGACGTGAGCGAGGAAGGTGAGCGGGTCGAGCGTGGCCGTGGGCGGGAGAGACTGCTGCTGCTTCCATTTCTGCGTGGGGCAGGTGTGTTGCAAGTACACGCGTCCTGTTTTTTCGGGATCCAGAGATCACTCCGGGAACGAGTTATCTGCAGCACGACCGCACATCTGGAGAGGTAGAGAGCAAAATGGGTTCCAGCGTGACCTAATGGGCTTGAGGTGCGGCCAGCTGGGAGCATTGCTGGGCAGGAACTCTTGGCAGGTTGTGCCTTTGCATCCCTACCCCACAGAAATGTCTCAGTAAGGGCCGTACCAAGCATAACTGTCAAAGTCCCATCTACTTTTTTTTTTTTTTTTTAAGTCCCTGTAGGTTTGTAGCGCAGACCACCTTCTTACGTTGGTAGATTGCTTTTTCAGGTTGTAGCATCGTTGTTTCTGCGGCTTACTTTGCCCTTTTCCCTTACTGGTTCTATGGCATTATTTCTGCTCCCTGCCTGGGAGCTTCCTTGCTGAAATGACTTCTGATGATAGCCGGTTTCTTTTCTTTTTAAGCTATTTTAATTCTCTAATCTAGAATTGCACTGTGCATTTCTTGTATGTTTTGCCTAATTTAACGTAGTGAGAAAGAGAACACAGCTATAGAAGTAGGTGGAGATACATCAAGTCTAGAGAACCAGTAGAATTAATAGGGTGCTCAGACATTTTTAGTGTGCTACCTGTTAATCTTAGTATTGTTTAATTGTATTTCCTGAAAGACAAGTTAGCATGAGAAATTTAAAACAAATACAGACATATTTTGAGACTGACAACATCTACACTGTGCCTCTCACTCTTGCAAAAGTACATCCATCCCTTCTTCAAGTGGGGCACTTTGCTCAAGATTCACACTAGTCTTCTGCCCAGACCAGTTATCTCTTTGCGTCAGTTTTTCTTACATTTTAAGGTAACAAATTTTTCTGAATGTGGTGGCCCCTGCCTGTAATCCCAGCACTTGGGAGGCTGAGGCAGGAGTAGTGCCATGATTTAAGGCCAACCTGGGCTGTGTAATGAGACCCTGTCTCAAACAAAGCCTATTTTAAGATGGGTGTGAAATTATAGAGTATAATTGGATCCCTGTAATTTTTTAGGATGAGAGTTTGAACTCACAACTCTGCACTTGCCAGGCAGGCACTTGTGCCATGGAAATAAGTTCAGGTTGACCTTAAACTCACTATGTAGCCAAGGCTAGTGTCATGCCCTGTGCACTGTCTCAATTTCGATTACAGAATGTGCTGCCACACCAACCTCTTGGTTGTGTTGTTTTGGTTTTTTGAGCCTGAGTTTTGCAGTGTAGTTTAGGATGGCCTTGAAGCCACTGTTTGGCCCTGGCTGGACTTCAACTGGCCATCCTCCTGCCTCAGCCTTGATTGTTAGAATTATAGGTGTTTGCTGCTATCTGCAGTTCAGTTGAGGCTTTTAAAAAGTGTTATTTGAGCCCTTTTAATTCACAGATAATAATGTGGATTGTTTCCAGAATTCAGAGTTTGACAGTCAGAGAATGGTAACCTGAAACACAAGGGTGTCCAGGATGGATGAAATCATTGTGACCTCTGGTTGCCAGAGTGATCTTGATTTGTGCATTGTTGGCCAGAGTGACTGAGAGACAGCTGGTCCTGGGAACTAGAACTCAGTAATCTTTTAGCTTTCTTCCTGCCTCCTGTTTGTGCATGCCCTGCACAATCAAGAGGGACCTGGGGAAGGTAAGGCAGGATCTACGTCCTTTTCCAAAGAGGACTGGATTTTAGGAAGAGCAGTGTGGAGTTAGTCTTGCTTCTAGCACAAGTTCTCCCACAATCACGGCTTAATTTGTACCTTTCATTTTGTTCAGTATTTCACATTCCCCTCTTGTTTGGCTAGACAAATACGTAGTTAAAAACTTTAACTTCAAATGTCTTCTTTAGCTCACTATGTATGTCCAGCTCCATTTTTTCAGTTTAGTTTTAGAAATTATTTTTTGGAACCAGTTTAGTTTTTCAGTCCTTTCCTAGCTATGGACTTTTTTTTTTTTTTTTTAATAGACTAAGTAGACTGAGCTTGTGGGAGGAGTCCATGGTTTGTATAGAAGCTGAGCTTTCATGGTATAAACTGTGTGAGTTTTAGATGCACTTTTATAGGCCGTTTAATTGTATGCTGAGCACCTTTTAAAAGTATCCCAGAGATTTCACTGCAGTTTCATATAAGGAATTTCTGGCACTGCTCTGCTTCCGACCTGCACCATTCCTTGCTTTTTCCTGTTTGCCTGATCTCAATTTTAACATCTTTGATAATCAAGTAACTGTTGCTTGGGAGAGGAAAGGTTGCTGGGGAGGACCCAGCACTTTGCACATGCTAAATACTCTCACTGAGCTATCTCCCCAGCCCAGTGGCTATATTTAAGGTAACTAATTACTCATAGAAGTGTTAAAATTAATTAGAGGGGCCAGGCGGGATGGCTCAGTGGTCTAAAGCGCCTGCTTGGGAAAGCTTGGGCGGCTTCAGGGACCTCAGTTCGATCCCCGGCACCACATGCTGCGCCAGCCCTGCCCTCGGGGCGGGCTGAGCTGGCCATAAAAATGAGTGAATAAATAAACAACGGTTCTGAAACAAAAAAAATAAATAAATAAAATTTAAAAAAATAATTAGAAATATGGAGCTGCAGAGATAGCTCAGTAGAATAAGTGCTTGCCTGGCAAGTGCAAGGGCCTGAGTTCAATCCTTGGTTCTGCAAAAAGAGAGAGAGAGAGAGAGAGAGAGAGAAAGAAAGAAAGAAAGAAAGAAAAAGTTAGTTTCTGACAGCTTGCTGCTTGAAACTATTTTCCTTTTTTGATCAACCATGCTATCCACCCCTACTAAGATAAGTACTCTTACCATTACATTGCGTCCTAGGACACTGTCTTTCCTCCTTTTTTTTGAGGCAGGGTCTTGCTGCCCTGCCCAGACTGGCTTCGATTTTGTAGTTTTCCCACCTCAGCCACCCCAGTAGCTTGAATTTCAAGTGTGTGCTGCTATGCCCAAGTTGAAAAACATTTTATTTTTTGTTATAGATAATTTAAAATGTAAACAACAAAAGGAAATAAAATACATACAAGAGTGGAGAGAATTCCTTTTTAACTTGTTTTTTGTGTTTTGAGACAGGATCTCACCATGTAGTTCAGTCTGGCCTCCAGCTTGCAACCATCTTCCTACTTCACACTGCTGATTGCTGGAGATAGAGATGTGCACCTTCACGTTCTGCCACTTTTTAACTTTTGAGAATGAAATCATTTTGGATATGTCACTTAACATGTTGAAATTATAGAGTTTAATAAAACAAAAAGTCATGGGACCCGGCGGGATGGCTCAGTGGTCTAAAAGCGCCTGCTTAGGGAAGCTTGGGCGGCTTCAGGGACCGCGGTTCGATCCCTGGCACCACTTGCTATGTCGGCCCTGCCCTCGGGGCGGGCTGAGCCGGCCATAAAAATGAGTGAATAAACAAAGAAAGGTTCTGAAACAAGAAAAAAATAATAATAAAGTAAAAAAAATTTTTTTTTAATTAAAAAAAATCAGAGTAATAATTAGCTCCCAGAATAAGAAATTCATGGATCAACTTTTTTAACATTTATTTATTTATTTGTTTGTTTGTTTATTTATTTATTTATTATGGCCGGCCAGCCTACCCTGGGGGTGGGGCTGGTGCAGCATGTGGTGCCAAAGATGTTGCCTAAGCTTGCCTAAGCAAGGGCTTTAGACTGCGGAGCCAGCTTGCCGACCCCCTTTTTGACCATTTAAAAATTACCTAGTAATCATTTTGACTGTCTTTACTGATGTGGTTTCATATGGTGAGTGCACTTTGATGGTAGCTATAAAAGATGCCTTTCTTCTTTAGATCCTCACATTTCTAGTTTTGTAGACAAGCTGCCCAAGTTTAGGATGTGCACAGGACTGTCTTTAGGATGTGAGGATTTGCTTCATTGCATTTGGGTCTCACTTGCTACCCTTGTGGATACCTCTGGCAGATGGTCAGGTGTTACTAGTGATGCTGGAGGAGCTTCTTGGTCCCTGAACTTAGGGCTGAGAGTAGCAGCAGAGTGCCTTTGATTCACTGATGTATCGTGTTTCTTTTCTGTCCTGTTTTTCTTCTTAACACCAGTCTTGTGTTTCTAATATTAAGCTAGCTGTTTTATGGAAATGAGTCAATTTAAGAACTTTGAATATCCAAGTTTTGGGCTTTAAAAGCAAGTGGCATGAATATAGCACATTTTGTATTTTTAGGTGTATTTATTAACATGGAACACATGAAAAGTGAACACGTACTGTCATCTAAGCATCGTCCTAAGCATTTGTATGTTTAATATTAGTCTGCAGGATGGCTCAGTGGTCTAAAGCTCCTGCAGGCGGCTGCACAGACTGCGGTTTGATTCCCGGCACCACATGCTGCATCAGCCCTGACCTCAGGGCAGGCTGAGCCGGTCATAAAAATAAATAAAACAAACAAAAGTTCTGAAACAAGAAAAAAATGAATAAATAAAATAAAATAAAAATTTTTTAAAGAATATTTAAAAAAAATATTAGTCTGCAAATGTCTGATGCTTTCTTGCTGCCTTGTCTGACATTTCAGGTCAAAGACATCAACATCTGCAAGATACATCTTTTTTTTTTTTTTTTTTTTTGAGTCTTCTGTGTAGTTCAGGCTGCTTTGAACTCACTGTGTAGACCCTATTGGCCTTGAATTCAGTGATCCTCTTGCCTCAGTTTCCTGAGTGCTGAGATTAAAGACATGTGCTGTTGTGCCTAGAAGATGCTTCTTTTTTTTTATTTTTTATTTTTTATTATTTTATTTTATTTATTTATTTATTTATTTTTGTCTTTTTGAGACAAGGTCTCACCATGCAGTTCAGGCTGGCCTTGAGCTCACTTCCATAACCCAGGCTGGTCTCGAACTCGCACCGATCCTCCTGCCTCAGCCTCCCGAATGCTGGGATTACAGGCGTGCGCCACCACGCCCGGCTTTCATTATTTTATGTATCACTAAGAAAAAGAAAAAATGCTATTAAGTACATGCTTAGAAGCTTATGTATTCTTGGGGGTTTTTTTGTTGTTGTTTTTTTAAGAATTTTATTTATTTATTTTTCTTATTTCAGAACTTTTGTTTGTTTATTTATTTGTATGGCCGGCTCAGCCTGCCCTGAGGGCAGGACTGGTGCAGCATGTGGTGCTGGGGATTGAAACACGGTCCCTGCAGCCACCCAAGCTTTCCTAAGCAGGTGCTTTAGACCACTGAGCCATCCTGCTGGGCCCCAGAAGCTTATGTATTCTTGTAGTTTATTTAATTTTGCAGTTGCCCAGGCCTGCCTTGAACTCATGATCCTCATGCCTAAGCCTTCCAAATTGCTGGGTCTTCTACTTTATAGTATTCTTACCTTGTTATTTTAAATACAGTAGAAACTACACGTGTGCTTTTTTATCCACAACACCTAACAGTTTTGGCACTTCCAAAGTGATGTGTCTCGGGGCCCGGCATGATGGCTTAGTGGTCTAAAGCACCTGCTTGGGAAAGCTTGGATGGCTTCGGGGACCGCAGTTCGATCCCTGGCGCCACATGCTGCGCCTGTCCTGCCCTTGGGGCAGGCTGAGCCGGCCATAAAAATGAGTGAATAAACGAATAAAGGTTCTGAAATAAGGAAAATAAATAAATTAATTAAAAAACAAAACAAAATGATGTGTCTCAGTATGCTAATAAGATGACTTGCTAAGTGGTTCAGGTTGGATCTGAAATCCTGAAGTGCTGAGTTGTACTAACATTCAATCCACAATAAAAGCAGGTTAAATCCTTCATGCTTTGCTTCTTGGAAGTTCATTGTACCAAGCTAAGATGTGAGTGTGATTTTTATTGGTTTTTTTTTTTGGTGGGGGGATAAGGGTTTGAATCAGGGTCACACTACGTAGTACAGGCTGGCCTCAAACTTAACAGTGATCCTTCTGCCTCACCTTTACAACTGCTCATATTACAGGTTCATGCGACCATACCTGGCTATTTCTTGGTGTGCTTGTTTGTATTTTAAAGGTCATTTGGCAATTCTTCCACCCATACAGAGTTGCTTGGTGATATACTCAAAGATCGACCTCAGGAAGCAGATGGGATTGATTCGGTGATTGTAGTGGACAATGTTCCTCAGGTGGGACCTGACCGACTTGAGAAACTCAAAAATGTCATCCACAAGATCTTTTCCAAATTTGGCAAAATCACAAATGATTATTATCCTGAAGAGGATGGGAAGACAAAAGGGTGAGTTCGCTTGTCACTGAAGTAGCATTTGTATTTCGGTGGTGTTCGCCCTTTGTGGAAATCCACTGTACACCCATGCTTTACTGTAAGGTTGATTCAGGTGCCAGCAGCTAAAATTTGGGTCCTGGGGTCCTCAGTGATAATGAAGTAAAACACAGGATAGCTCTTGAATTACAGTGTGAGTTGGTTGCCAACTTGTGAAGAATCAGGACTTGTTCTCAGTTTTGCCCTTAGAATGGTAACTGACAACCTGGATATGTTCTGGGTAAAAGGTCAGGTTTGGGGGGCTGGGGAGATAGCTCCGTGGCACAGGTGCCTGCCAGGCAAGTGCAAGGTCATGAGTTCGAACCCCGGTCCCGCAAAAAAAAAGGTTAGGTTGGGTCTGGAGGCTAGTGGAATTTTAAGAAAATTTTGCACTTAGAGTTTTTTTAATCTTTTGGGCCAGCGAGATGGTTCAGTGGTCTAAAGCACCTGCGTAGGAAAGCTTAGGCAACTGCCGGGACTGTGGTTTGATCCCTGGCACCACATGCTGTGCCAGCACCACCCCCAGGGCAGGCTGAGCTGACCATAATAATAATTTTTAAAAAAAGATTAAAAAAAAAAAAAGAAAAGAATTTTTAAAATCTTTGTTTATTTGTTTGCTATACGACCTCACTACACAGCTTAGACTCATAGTGATCCTCCTGTCCCAGCCTCCCCAGCACTGGGATTACAGGCATGTGCCACCATGCCCAGTTTTGGTGGCCTATATTGTGTGCACCAGGGTTCCACTACCAGCATGGCATGTGGTGCCAGGGATTGAACCCAGGTCCTTGTGCTTGTCAGGCAGGAGCTTAGACCACTGAGCTGTCTCCCCAGCCCTTCACATAGATTTTTATTTATCTTTTCCCCCACACTTGAGTATCTCTAAAATGGAAGGGCATCCTACAGTTTAAGGGAAAGTGTTGTGTCACCACTTAATTTGCACCTCTTTGGGGCCTGGCGGGATGGTTCAGTGGTCTAAAGCGCCTCCTTGGGAAAGCTTGGGTGGCTTCAGGGACTGCGGTTCGATCCCCGGCACCACATGCTGTGCCAGCCCTGCTCTTGGGATGGGCTGAGCCGGCCATAAAAATGAGTGAATAAACAAATTAAAAAAAAAAAAAAAAATTTGCACCTCTTAGTACTGCCTGAAATATGGTGTCTGTTAAAAATTATAAAGTAGGTATGTGACCTGAGGTTTGCCTCATCTCTTAAAAGTTAGGTCATGTTGATAACTTATATTCTGCTATGTTCCTTTTTTCTTATTTGGTGGTAGTGATAACTGCAGATTAAATCCAGGGCCTTCACAGTGAATTACATCCCCAATCCTAAACATTAAGTTTTAAGACAGGGTCTCACTGAGTTTGTAAGCTAGGCTTAAACTTGTATCCTTCCTGTCTCAACCTCCTAGAGTGCTGAAATTAATGGCATGTACCACCATGGCCAGCTACTTCATTCTATTATTTCTCACGTTTTGTAGTGCTGGGAATCAAACCAGGCTTTCACATCCTTATCCAAGCACACTGTCACTGAGCTACAGCCCCAGCCTTCCTTGATCCATTGTGAATACTATGGTGTTGTTATCTGTGCCATGGCCACTTTCTTTGTGGGCACCAAAACAGTCATGTATTCATGTCCTGTGCAAGTGTGAGAGATTATGGTGTTCAGCAGTGAGATTGTTGAGCCATGTGCTGTATCTGCTCTCTGTGACCTGGCCAGTGCAACACAGGTCCAAGTAACTGCTACTGGCAAGTGATAGAACCTGGTTCTTGCTTCCCAGTCCCATCAGACCCTGAGAACACAAGGGTGGTTTTACGGGACTGTGGGAATGATAATATTCAGCTTTTGTTCAGTGGGTCTTTGGTTTTTGATGGTGTAAGAGATGAACCCAAGCCTCCTGCATACTAGGCAAATGCTCTGCCACTGGGCTATACACACCCTCAGCTCAAATTCACTTTTTCTTGTTTTTTGAGTTAGGATCTATTTAGTTCTACTGGCTTTAAACTCACTAGTGTAGCCCAGGCTGGCCTTAGAGTCAGAGCAATCCTCCTACCTCAGCTTCCCAAGTGCTGGGACTACAGGTATGCACTACCTTGCCCAAATAATAGTGAACTACTTACTTATAAAAGCCTTAAGAGGTAATTGATAGCCAATAAACTTGCATAGTTTAAAGTATACGAGTTGCTAAGTTTGACATACTTAAATATCATGAATGCATCCAGTCAGAGTAGCACATGTTTTCAAGTGGTGGAGCCCTGTAATACTAATGGTTCAAGAGGCTAAGGCAAGGATACAATAAGTATAAGCCCAGGCTAAAGCTATTTGGTGAGATATTATCTCAAAAAATAAAAAAAGATTAATTATGTAACTCAGAGTAGAGGCTCTGGGTTTGATCCCCGTTAACACCCAAAAAAGCAAAAAGCTCACGTGCTCCCCCCACCACCCCAGTGCCGGGGGTTGAACTCAGGACCTTACAATTGCTAGGCAAGCACTTACTCTACTGAGCTGTCTCCCCAGCCCAACTCACACACTGTTTTAATCTCTAGATTCTAATTAAGAAATTAGATACTTTGGATCTCCCAGTTTAGGATATCATTTTTGTTGGAAGCTGCTTGGCCTGTGGATTATACTATTACTCAGTTTGAGTACCTTAAAGCCATGGTAGTAAAATACTTAGAGGATGAGGTCTCTGGTGTACAGAGTGTGGCCTGCTTGGCATGACAGCCTGCTTTCTCTTTTAAGATATATCTTCCTGGAATATGCATCTCCTGCCCATGCTGTGGATGCTGTGAAAAATGCCGATGGCTATAAGCTCGACAAGCAGCACACGTTTCGAGTGAACCTCTTCACCGATTTTGACAAGTGAGTTCAGACTTGACCTGGAGTGTGAGTGCCATGAACCATGCGGGTGGTTCATTACTTCTCAGTGGGTGTTGGTGGCTTTTTAGAGTGACAGGCAAAAGCAGCACTTGCATTCATGCTCCCAGCCAGCAGATTTCTCAACAGTTCTTAGACCAGCTGAACACTCCTCTGTCTTGATTCCCTACGGGGGGGGGGGGGGGGGGGGGGGGGGCTGCCTGGGTATGGCACCATTGATTATTAACATTGTGCTTTGACCACCGGTTAGTGCTGCTTAGCAGTTGTTCACTTTCCTCCAGGTACATGACGATCAGTGACGAATGGGATATTCCAGAAAAACAGCCTTTTAAAGACCTGGTAAGTTGCATGCAGTCTGTGTCTAAGCAGCTCAGAGAAATGCTGGCTGTCTTGAGATCATGAGTAAGTAAAAAGATCATGGAAGTAAAAAGATACTCACTAAATTTGTCTTCTAAAAGCTGTTGCTGTGGGTGTTTTCTGTGTTACTAAATTCCTTGCTTTTGGTTCTTTTTAGGGAAATTTACGTTACTGGCTAGAAGAGGCAGAATGTAGAGATCAGTACAGTGTGATTTTTGAGAGTGGAGACCGGACTTCCATATTCTGGAATGATGTGAAGGATCCTGTCTCAATTGAAGAAAGAGCGGTATGTATTTGTTGTATACGACACTGACTTCTGCATTTCCTTAAGGGAGAAAAACTATTTCAGAGGCTATTGAAAGAATGGGAACAATGCTCTTCTCTGGAGTTTCTGAGAACAACTTTTATTTCTTTCCCAGCTCTGAAGTAACTTCTGAAAAAATGAGTAGATTCATTGTAGAAAAAAGAGCCTGTGTCTGACTTTCTTGTATTCATGCTGATCTTCCTTTTCCACAGAGGTGGACAGAGACCTATGTGCGTTGGTCTCCCAAGGGCACTTACCTGGCCACCTTTCATCAGCGAGGCATCGCTCTTTGGGGGGGAGAGAAATTCAAGCAGATCCAGAGGTTCAGCCACCAGGGTGTTCAGCTCATCGACTTCTCACCTTGTGAGAGGTGGGTGTTTGGCAAGTGGATATGATTTTCACTTCAGTCTTCTGCAGATGATTTTTGAACCTTTTTATCTTATGGTTAATTCAAATGTGATTTAAAATTGTAGGAATGAGGGACCACCCACTCTGGACCCCCCTCTTGTCTCTTTCTCAGACAGGAGCTTTCCCCCATTAAATATATATTCTGTTCATAAAAAAATAAAAATAAATAAAAATAAAAATTGTAGGAAGAACCTTACATACTTTCTCTGTTGAGATTCTGTACTTAACTTTTTTTGGGGGGGATGTTGTTGCTTTGTCAAACACCTGTGCTAGCATTTTTCCCTAACCTTTTGGAAGTACTGTAGTTCCCTTACTGCCCCCTCACGTTGTGAGGTCTCAGGACCTACATCAGCCACAGTATAAGAATGTTGGTATGCTGGGTGTGGTGGCTCACGTCTGTAATCCCAGCACTTGGGGGGCTGAGGCAGGAGGATTATTGCGAGTTCGAGACCAGCCTGGGCTACAAAAGTGAGCTCAAGGCCAGCCTCAACTGCATAGCGAGACCCTGTCTCAAAAAGACAAAAAAAAAAAAAGTTGGTATGTCTTGGCTCTTAAGAGTGAGACCACATGCACAAGATTTTTACTTTGTTTTACTGTTTTATTTTTTAAGATGGTCTGTGTAGCTCAAGCTGGCCTTCAACTCACTGTGTAGCCCAGATTGGCCTCAAACTTGCAGCAGTCCTTTTGCCTCAGCTTCCTGAGTGTTGGGGTTATAGGCATGCACCACCATGCAAGATTTCATTTAGCTTTTATTTTATTTTATTTTATTTTATTTTTTTTTAATTTAATTTAATTTTATTTATTTTTTCAGAACCTTTGTTTTGTTTATTCACTCATTTTTATGGCTGGCTCAGCCCGCCCCGAGGGCAGCATGTGGTGCCTGGGATCGAGCCGCGGTCCCTGAAGCCGCCCAAGCTTTCCCAAGCAGGCGCTTTAGACCTCTGAGCCATCCCGCCGGGCCCTCATTTAGCTTTTATTACAGTATGTTGCTAGAATTATTCTACTTTATCATTGATTTTTTTACCTTGCCCAATTCATAAATCTTATGTCAGGCATGCAGGGAAAAAATGAATACTGTATATACTTGGTGTTATGAGGTGACACTAAGTGGGTCTTTCTTACAGATACCTGGTGACCTTTAGCCCCCTGATGGACACTCAGGATGATCCTCAGGCCATAATCATCTGGGACATCCTTACAGGGCATAAGAAGAGAGGTTTTCACTGTGAGAGCTCAGCCCACTGGCCTATTTTCAAGTGAGTAGACCCTGGCAATGGACTCTGTACTTTTTCTTTGTTCATTGTTATATCCTGGAACTTCTTTTCTTTTTAGGTGGAGTCATGATGGCAAATTTTTTGCAAGAATGACAATGGACACCCTTAGCATCTATGAAACTCCTGTGAGTGATTTTAGTGATCAGACAAGCTGGTCTCATAGCCAGCAGTGCATGTGCTAGAGAATATTGTGTTGCTTTTTGATTTGAGGTACAGCGAAGAGGAGATGCAGCTCAGTGCATGCAGGACAGAGTGCACTCCCTGTGCTGCTCTGGCTTTCAGTGCAGGGTTGAGCTGCATTGTGCCTGCCCTGTCATGTGCTGCTATAGGTATTAAGGTTAGAGATTCATACAGTGGCTTGGACGTGTGTTTTACTGCTGAGGTGAACTGTTTTACAGATCACCTGTCACCTGGGGTGCTTTAACACTGCGCCCAGGCAAACTTTCAGCATTAACTTAAAATTATATGATTATAACTGGATATGATGGTGTACATTTGTAACCCTAGTTACTCAGGAGACATTTGCATGAGGATTACAAATTCGAGGATGGCCTGGGCAGCTTAGCATGACTGTGTGTCAAAGTAAAGTAAAGGCTTTGGGATATAGTCCAGTGCTAGAGCATCCCTGGTTCAATCTCCTGTGCTACAGTTTTTTTAACAATATGTACAATTAAAACATTGGCATACTGTACACTCAGATATAATCCTCTTTGTTTTGGACAGTCTATGGGTCTTTTAGACAAGAAAAGTTTGAAGATCTCTGGAATAAAGTAAGTGAACATTTCTGTCACTGTCTAATTGTGTTTTGAGTGCTATAACAAAACACCAGTCTGGGTGGCTTTGTATAGCAAGATGTCTCTTCTTCCACTTTGGGGCTGGAAATCTGACCTTTGGCACCTGGAAGCCTCATACCTCATAAGGGGTTCCTCAGAGGTGGGCTTCTCTATAATCTCACCTGTTGGAAGGGGCAGCTCTCTGGAGCCTTTATAATATAAGGACACTAAGCTCCTTCACTAGAATCCCTCTCTTTTGACCAAATTATCTCCCAAAGGCCCTATCTAATGCCATTATCTTGGTGGATAGCATTTAAGCATGTAAATTTTGGGGGCATACATACTTTGATGCAGTGGTTTTATTTGCTTTTTGTGTGTGTGTGTGTGTGTGTGTGTGTGTGTGTGTGTGTGTGTGTGTGTGGAACTGGGGATCGAACTCTGGACCTTGCACTTCTTGCTAGGCAGGTACTTGTGCCTCTGAGCTGTCTCCCTGGCCCCTTCATTTGCTCTTTTACCACTCAGCTATGAGGCAGCTGGAAAGAAACACCACTTTTTGAGGTAACGTAGAGATGACACAGTTGGCTCCCCTTGCTGCCACTGCTCGTGGTCGCAGCATTTTCACTTTGGCATATTTAAGTAAACCTCTTAGGCCTTAGAGTCTCAGGCTATATCTGTCTTTGACGTAGAAAAGGGTTGCAGGGGGGCCCGGCGGGATGGCTCAGTGGTCTAAAGCGCCTGTTTGGGAAAGCTTGGGTGGCTTCAGGGACCACGGTTCGATCCCCCCCGGCACCCCTAGCTGCGCCAGCCCTGCCCTCGGGGCGGGCTGAGCTGGCCATAAAAATGAGCGAATAAACAAACAAAGGTTCTGAAACAAGAAAAAAAATAAAAGTTAAAAAAAAGAAAAAGAAAAGGGTTGCAGGATCTTTAAGGAAGTACCTTAGGCAAAGTGTCTCACTGGATGGCTTGGATGATCTGTGGGTGGCTGGTAAGCATTGATGAGTCATAGCTCATTCCTGGTGTCAAATGAGTGAGTTTTTATCCAAAGTCTGCTGGGATTGGTCAGTCTTGGAGCAGTAAAGTGCCAGCAGTCCAAGGACACTAATGTGTCTAAATCTTGTTTTTAATTCTTAGGTACAATTTGAATGTAAAGCCAAAACCAGGATATTAGCTCTGTAAGCTAATAAAAGCAAAACAGAGACTGTAGCACATCTGAAGATATTTTCATGTGGATAAACACTGACTGCAGTATTCCTACAGATGACTGAAAATGAGTATGGGCATTGTCCTTACTCCTCTTCAGTTTTCTTATACTCCTGAATAGGGGTCTTTACCCTTTTAATGTTTTAGTGGGGGGATCTGTGTTGAGACAGCTCCCGCTTTGTAGTCAGGCTGTCCTTGAACTAATTAACCTAGGCTGACTCACATTTGCTATAATGCTGCTGCTTACCCTCCCAAGCGCTGGAATTATAGGTGTGTGCCAGAACATCCAGCAGCTTTTTTTTTTTTTTTTTTACCCAGCTTCTTAATCCTTATATAATACAACTACATTCACCAGCCTCAAACTCAGGGTAATCTCCTGGGTGCTGACATTATAGGCCTGCTCCCCTGTACCTGGCTCCTCAGCCTAAAATCTATCTTATGGCAGGAGTGTGTGGTGGTGCAGGGTTGGGTCAGTCTTCCATACAGCAGTGGATTGGGTTAATAACATCTGTCTGTATTGCCTCCCTGTTCAAGTGATGGATGTGGCTGTGTCCCAGAGTCATGAGGACAGCTGTGCTGCAGACAGAATGCTAGGAATAGGGTTCTTGAGTGGCTGGCTCTCCTCTCCACAGTCAGTGCCCATGTGGAGCATTTATACGGTGAATGAGTTCCATTCTCCCATTTTTCAGTTTTATACTATTTTTGGGTGACATTTTATTTCTTTGTCCTGCAGAGACTTTTCTTGGTCTCCTGGTGGTAACATAATAGCCTTTTGGGTACCAGAAGACAAGGATATTCCAGCCAGGGTGACCCTGATGCAGCTTCCCAGCAGACAAGAGATCAGAGTACGGAATCTCTTCAACGTGGTGGATTGTAAGCTGCACTGGCAGAAAAATGGAGATTACTTGTGTGTTAAAGTAGACAGGACACCAAAAGGCACCCAGGTAGGTAGATGCCAGTGAGAGCAGGTTTTTTGTTTGTTTCTTTTAATTGGTTCTAAACTAGCTGGGGTTTTGTTTGTTTGTCTTTATCTTTTTGAGACAGGGTTTTGCAGTGCAGCTCAGGCTGGCCTTGAGCTCACCTTTGTAGCACAGGCTGGTCTCAAATTCATACCGATCCTCCTGCCTCAGCCTCCCAAGTGCTGGGATTACAGGCGCACACCACCACGCCCAGCCCTAAACTAGCTGTTTTGCTTGGAAGATGTTAATGGATATTTTTTTTGTTGAAGTTCATCGGTTATTTTCATGTCATTGTTTTTTGTTTTTGTGTTTTTGTGGGGTTTTTTGCAGTACAAGGAATTGAACTCAGGACTCTGCGCTTGCCAGGCAGGTGTTTATTCTACTGAGCTATCTGCCTGCCCTTCATGGGTTATTTTCAGGCCCACCTGCTACTGAGCAGTTAGCTGGTGGTGAGTTATTTACATATTCTAGCTGAGGTCTGAATTTTTTTTTTTTTTTTTTTTTCCTTTTTTACATATTTGTTACTGGGTCTCACTGTGCAATTCAAACTTGTAGTGAGCCTCTTGTTTTCAGCCTCTCCAGCATTAGGATTGCAGGCATGTGTCACCACGCCCAGACTGAGTGGCTGGCTAGAGATGGGGCAGGGAGTGGGGGTGGGAGAGGGGTTGTAGTACAGGGGATTGAGCCCTGGTCCCTGCGCTTATCTATCTGAGCAGGTGCTTAGTCCATTGAGCTATCTGGCCAGCCCAAGGACAGCATCTTTTCTCAGTGAAAAACCTTCTGGTTTTAACCCCAGCCCAACCTCCACTGGGATTAAAGCTTTAAGGCTTCAACTGAGCTATATTTCCAGACACCTTTCTCTTTTTTTTGTCTTGGCAGTTCAAAGTTTATATATGTATTTTGTTAAACACAGAGAATAACATATTTTACACAGTACCGCAGCCATATTTCTGTTTCCATCATTTTTATTTATTTATTTATTTATTTATTTATTTATTTATTTATTTATTTTTTCTTGCTTCAGAACCTTTATTTGTTTATTCACTTATTTTTATGGCCAGCTCAGCCCACCCCGGGGGCAGGGCTGGCGCAGTATGTGGTGCCGGGGATCGAACCGCGGTCCCTGAAGCCGCTCAAGCTTTCCCAAGCAGGGGCTTTAGACCACTGAGCCATCCCGCTGGGCCCCATCTGTTTCCATCATTTATCAATTAGCTTATCAGTGCAGTGGCATCACAGTTGACAAACTTCCACAGTTCTGGTAAAATGAATTCTGGCCTTTTAGCCAGAACCTCCATCTTCTAATAATTTGTCAAAATTACTTACACAAAGGGCAAGAGGAGGGGAACCCATTATATGTTCTCCAGGCCCTTCAGAAAACATGGGGTGGTTCCTTTGGCCACATACATGCGAATCTACAAAAAGGGTGACATTGTAGACATCAAGGGAATGGGTACTGTGCAAAAAGGAGTGCCTCACAAATGTTACCATGGCAAAACTGGAAGAGTCTACAATGTTACCCAGCATACTGTTGGCATTGTTGTAAACAAGCAAGTTAAGGGCAAGATACTTGCCAAGAGGATTAATGTACGTATTGAGCATATTAAACATTCAAAAAGTCATGATAGCTTCCTGAAACGTGTCAAGGAAAATGATCAGAAAAAGAAAGAAGCCAAAGAGAAAGGTACTTGGGTTCAACTGAAGTGCCAGCCTGCCCCTCCCAGAGAAGCGCACTTTGTGAGGACCAATGGGAAGGAATCTGAGTTGTTGAAACCTATTCCCTATGAATTTATGGCATAAACTGGGATGTAGTTCTGCCATTCACCACCTAATTGACAGCTTATGTGTTCTAGGTCCTGTATAAAAATAAAATTGCCCTGTGTTGTAAGGGTGATTTTCTTTTTTTTTTTTTTTTTTTGTCTTTTTGAGACAGGGTCTCGCTATGCAGTTGAGGCTGGCCTTGAGCTCACTTTTGTAGCCCAGGCTGGTCTCGAACTCGCACCAATCCTCCTGCCTCAGCCTCCCAAGTGCTGGGATTACAGGTGTGAGCCACCACGCCCGGCTAAGGGTGATTTTCTTAGTTGAAGAGGTATGTGGTGCCTTCTTACCTCAAACATATCTCAGCAGATTTTCACTGTAGCGAGTAATTGTGTCTGGTCTTTACTCTTCAGTGTTTTCTTGCTGAATAGTATTGCTGAGGTATTGTGCAGGTGTATACCCAAATATTTATAAATATTTATATTGGCTTGAAGATCTTGTAAATCACCATTGGGAAAAGATGTATACAAATAAATGGAAGTCATTTCAGAAACAAATGTAAGTCCATTTCAGTTAAATAAGTTGTTTAAAGCACCAAAAAAAAAAAAAAAAAAGAAGAATTCTGGATCAGAATCATGGAAAGAAGTTCATGAATGGAGGAGATACCACTAATTGGATGCATTATTTTCCTAATGGAGATTTTCCTTTTCTTACACTGAATTTCTTCTTAATTTGATTTATATACTATTAAAGTCAGTTCAGTAACCATTGCTAATTCCAGAACAATTTTATCACACCCCACCAAAACTCGCTAGCTATTAGCAGCTACCTCTGATTGCCCTCCTCATCCATGATCTCTGCCTTGTTTGTCTGGATTCCCCCTTCTGAACTTCGTGTGTTGATGGCATCAGTCTGTTCATGTTCTTACAATTCATGAGTGTGTTATATTCCTTTTTGTAGTTGAAAGTTATTCGCTGGATAGATAGTGTTGTGTTCATCCACTTACACACTAGCACTGGCACCCTGGTCATTGACCCAGGTGCTTCCTTATATCCCAGGGCAGGAAATTCCAATGTATCTGAATTATTCAGTGCCTTTGACAATTTCTAAGGCACTGGGGAATTTGACTGGTGTGCTGCAGTGTGTGTCCATGAAGCTTTTGTGTGCATGTAGGACCTCTCAGCAGCTCCCTTGGAGTGACCGTGGCCATGGTCTGCTGTAGCTTACCTGTTACTTTCTTTGTAACTTTAGGAACTGTTTTCCACGTGAGGGTGGGACTGTGGTCATTTCTAATGTCATGTGTTTGTTGGGCACATGAATCAAATCTTTTACTAAATTAAGTTCTTTTTAAGTTTTGCCTCACCATGTGTTGAAGAATTCCCAGAATGTCAATCAGTAATTTATTTTTGTTTTTCAATAAACAGGGCGTTGTTACAAATTTTGAGATCTTCCGAATGAGAGAGAAACAGGTACCTGTTGATGTGGTTGAAATGAAAGGTAAGTTTAGTAGTATTTTATCCAGATGGCCTCTGTGCTGCTTGGCATCCACACCTTGGATGTGAACTTCCTTCCTTCCTTCCTTCCTTCCTTCCTTCCTTTTTCTGTATTTAGGGCAGGGTTTTCAGCTTCCCAAGCAAGCGAAGCGCTGGTATTACAGGTGTGTGTCACCACACCCAGTCTCAATTGCTGTCTCAGCATGCTTGGGGGCAGTGCCGGCGCAGCATGCCCGGGATAGAACCCTGGCCATTGAGCTCTGCCTAAGCAGGCACTTTAGTCTTCTGAGCTATCAAGACAGCCCTAGGATCATTGTTTTCATATGTGAAGATGTAAGAGATGATCTTCATTCTGTCTTAAGATATGAAACATGTTCTTGGTCTAGTAGAGGTGTTTTGGTTTGGTCTAAGTTGCTAGACTGACTTCAAACTTGTGGAAATTCTTGCCTCAGCCTTCTAGAAGGTTGGGATTGCCAATACATGCCACTGTGCCCAGGCTTGACTTTTTTTTTTTTTTTTTTTTTTTTAATACAACCATGCACTTCCCTGAGGATAGGCATCAGGGATTTATTTAATTTAATTTTATTTTTTTATGTTATGGCCGGCTCAGCCTGCCCTGGGGATGGAGCAGGTGCAGCATGTGGTGCTGGGGGTTGAATCATGGTCCCTGTGGTTGCCTAAGCTCACCTAAATAGGCACTTTAGACCACTGAGCTATCTCACCAGCCCCTAATTTTTTTCTTTTAAACAAAAGAAGCAGCTGCATTTCTCAAATCTGACTTTATTTCCCTTGCTGTTCTTGGTTTTTTGTTTGTATTTTAGGGAAGCTCCTATAGGGTGTTCAGGGTCTCACTACTAGATCAGACTTGTAGTGGTCTAGCCTCCCAAGAGCTGGGATTATAGGTGCGCTGACCCCCTTCCCTTGCTGTTCTCAGTAATGCAAACTACTCAGTGCTATGTTACTGCCTTTACCTGGGCATCAGCATGTCTTTAGTTTGGCTTTATGAAAAGATATGCCTTGTAGCCATGTGTTTGTCAGTGCAGAAGGGAGGCCACAGTCTTCCTGTGTGGCGTGGTACTGAATATAAGAGGTGCTACTCCTGGGCCACAGATGTCAGCTTGTCCACTCTTGTGTGACTCATGGGAAAGCAGTAACCTCTGGAAGCCAGGATAGGGTTTCACACAAAGCATCTCACAAAGGTCAAATCGTCTGCTTTGGAACTTGGGAAGTGTGTGCCTCTTTTTGCTGTCATTTGCTCTGTGATCCTTGCAGTGAGTTTAAGAATTTGGAGTTTCTTTCCTCTGGTTGACTAGTGAATATCTTATACCTCTTAGTAGTGAACATTTAACTGATCAAGATATTTTCACAAATGTTCACAAGGGCTGTTTTTTCTCAGAAACCATCATAGCCTTCGCCTGGGAACCCAATGGTAGTAAGTTTGCTGTGCTCCATGGTGAGGCTCCACGGATATCTGTCTCCTTCTACCACGTCAAGAACAATGGGAAGATCGAGCTCATCAGTAAGTGATGTGGCCCATCTCAGGCCTCCAAGGCCTCTGCTGCGTCAGCATGGATGGAAGGATGTAGCCCATGCCCAAGAGGAGAGAGTAGCCTGCCTGAGGACGTGTATTGTAAAGGCGTGGCTGTGTGATTGCCAGAGGGAAGCTTCAGGTCACTGTGCAGCTTTTGAGCTGCCCAGACCTTTAGCTCAGCCCTTGACTACCCTTCTAAGCATATTAGGTCTGCCCTTGGGCAGGAGGGGTCTACTTATAGGTAGCTCTGCCTTGCCTGTGTTGGTCCCTCTGTCCCAGCACATGTGGCCAGGCCTTTGTTCAGAGTGAGTTCTTCCCTGGGGTGCTGAGTCACCCCATTGTTCTCCTGAGTGGGCCTCATCATTCCCATGGGAGTGGTGGCCCCCGAAGATAGCTGCCTCTTACTGTGTCCCATGTCCTTAGTCCTCTGCAAGGGTCAGCACACATGGACTCGGTGGGTGCTGTGGGAATGAGCAAGCAGTGGCTGTGTCACCAGAGTTTTTCTTCCTTGGTGATCTATCAGGCTGTGTTCCCTTGCTCCTAGGCTGCAGTGTACCCAAGAGGGATCAGTATATACTGGGGCTAGCTCTTCCACAGACAGTTCTGTGAATTTAGTCTTTACTCAGCTGCAACTTAGCAGGAACAGTAGACTGTGCTTCACAGGATTGGTTATAGTATTCTTTTGAATATAAAGACACAAAGCCAGGTATGGTGCATGCCAGTAATTTAAGCCCTGGGGGAGCTGGGGAGATAGCTTGGTAATCTAAGCAATCCCGGTACCACATGTCATGCTGTGTCGGCCACTGAAACTGGGCATGGTGGCACATGCCTATAATCTCAGCATAGGGAAGGCTGAGACAGGAGAATCACTAGTTGAGCTACATAGTGAGACCCTGTACCAAATCAATCAATCTTTTTTTAATTTTTTTTTAATCTTTAAAAAAAAAAAAAAAACACTGGGAAAGCTGAGGCAAGGGGATTGTCATAAGTCTAAAGCCAGCCTAGCCTATGTAGGGAGACCTTATCTCAAAAAAAAGTCATAATAGAAGGCATCTCATACAAAGTTACACAGTAGATGCACAGAAAGGTGCCCTCTACCTTCTGAGTTCTGTGCATGACACACCTTTATTGAGGCTGGCTGTCAACTTTTTTTTTTTTTTTTTTTTCCCCTATGGCCAATAGGACTGGCACAACATGTGGTGCCAGAGATCGAACCGTGGTACCTGTAGTTGTCTAAGCTTTCCTAAGCAAGTGCTTTAGACTGCTGAGCCATCTCGCTGGCCCTGGTTGTCAATTTTATGTCTTCTGCATTTTGCCATATGTCACAGACCATCAGGACTCTCACAAAGTGAATACTTGTGTCACAGTTCATTGCTCATTGGAATGCATGTGAGAATCCTGCCCTGCAGGGTAGTGTCCCCATACTGCCATACTGCATTTTCTTCCCTTCCTCACATGTCTGTCTGTTCTTGGAGTCTCCTGAAGCTAGAGAGGAATTAATTCACTGCAGCTGGTGGGGTGCAGTCCAGGCAGAGACTGCCAGTAGTTGTGGGAGTGAACATGTGTAGAAAGATGATAAATTTAGTTTCTATGACCCTACAGCTATTAACAAGGTCCTGGGTGTCTGTAGAAGAGCCTTTGGTCTGGTCTTGTTGGGATCCTGTCCCTGCTGATCTGATGGGCCATCGTGGGCTTCATAAGTGTGAGGAGTACAAGATTTACCATGGAGGAATCCTTTGTTCTCTTGGTTTGAGAAGTTTTCTAAGAAAATACTATAGCTTCTAAGTGCCCCTGTGCTCCTTGTTTTTCCTCTCCCCCGACCCCAGTGGTACCAGGGATCAAACTCAGGACCTTGTGCTTGCCAGGCAGGTTCTTACTCCACTGAGCTATCTGCCCAGTCCTCTTTTCTTTTTGGCTCATAACCAAAAGGTGTACCTATTGGAAGGTAGTTTTCAGAGGTGACTGGTCAGATTGATATGTCAGTGTGTCCCAGCTACATGTTTGGCAGACTGTCCCTAGGAACATTGTGTGTTGGCTGTGGCACAGACTCATGGGCACTTGCTTTTCTTCCAGAAATGTTCGATAAGCAGCAGGCAAACACTATCTTCTGGAGTCCCCAGGGCCAGTTTGTTGTGCTAGCCGGTCTGAGGAGGTGAGTCCTAGTGGCTCTGCCAGCTGCAGCCATGGTCGGGCCACACTCTGCTGGGTCACAGCAGGACTCTGCTTCCTGTGACTCTGGTTGGGAGGATGGGACATTGTTTTTCCATTGTACATCCATCACAGGTCAGAAACTTGGATGAGGAATTTTGAATGCTCTTATAGGTACTTGGTCAGCCATTCCCCTACTTACAAAAGGCCCATGGGAGGCTGAAGCAGGAGGATCATTGTGAGTTCGAGACCAGCCTGGGCTAAAAAAGTGAGCTCAAGGCCAGCCTGAGCTGCATGCTGCATAGCGAGACCCTGTCTCGAAGAGACAGAGAGACAGACAGAGACAGAGAGAGAAGCCCTTGCTGGATGTACTCTTGGAAAATGCTGAGTCTTCAACCAGGATAGGCATTTGATTAGACAGTGTGTGATTGTCATTACCTCTGCGATTGGTATAAAGATGAGAATTTAGTGTCTCGTTCTGTTGCTCTAGCTCAGTGGTTCTCAACCTTTCTAGTGCAATGACCCCGCAATACAGTTCCTCATGTTGCAGTGACCCCAAAACAAAAAATAATTTTGATGACTACTTCAAAACTGTAATTTTGCTGCGGTTATGATTTGGAGTGGCTTTAGGTGACCCCTGTGTTTTGGTCGTTCAACCCCGCTGGGGTTGTGACCCACAGGTTGAGAACCACTGCTCTAGCTTAAAGTAGAGCCAGTTAGCACTGTCTCTGAGTTCCTTGCTCTGTTGCAGACTCACTGCTGTTGTTTTGAAGGCCTGGTTAGCTTCCTGTAATACTTAGTAATCTCAACACAAGGAGCCTTACGTG
Source organism: Myocastor coypus (assembly GCA_004027025.1). Classification (NCBI taxonomy): domain Eukaryota; kingdom Metazoa; phylum Chordata; class Mammalia; order Rodentia; family Myocastoridae; genus Myocastor; species Myocastor coypus. Next base: position 20,217 of record PVJA010009191.1, on the reverse strand, counting down.
CCCTGTCTGTGTAGTAGTCCTAGGCTCATACTTTCCTTACAAGAATATCACTATGATGGTTCCCATATAAACTGCAATTGAGCCAGAGGTTTGGCTGCTGTGAGCCCATAGCATCCAGTGTCATGTTCCCAGTGGAGACGTGGAAGATTTGAGTGCGTTCTGTTTCCACAGCATGAATGGAGCGTTGGCATTTGTTGACACCTCAGACTGCACTGTCATGAACATCGCAGAGCACTACATGGCCTCTGATGTCGAATGGGATCCCACTGGGCGCTATGTGGTCACCTCAGTGTCCTGGTGGAGCCATAAGGTAAAGTAAAAGACGCACATAGCAGTGGCAGCAGAATCCAACTGGCCATGTGGGCTGGTGTTGGTTTGCAAGACCCTCAAGGAGCAAGCCCAGGCCTTCCAGCCCTGCCCTGGCTGGCAAGGAGTGTTAGTATTTCTTTTCTGGCATCCAAGGAGCAGCATTTCGTGTCTCAGGAAGGGAGGGAGGGAAGGAGGTGTTAACAGTTGTACTAGTTCATGCTGTTAGAACCTGTGAGTCACGTAGAATAATTGTTTAGTGAAAACAGTTTTCACTGAACTGGGAATAGTATCATGAATGGAATTATTTTTGGATTGTGTCCTTCCTTGCTTTGTGTATTTTAATTTTTACTGTTGAAGGACAGTATGCTTTGTTTAGGGGGTTAGTTTTTGTGATACTGGGCATTGAACGTAGAGCCTTTGAATTGAGTAACATCTTTTAACTTTTTACTTTGAAATAGGGCATTGATAAATTACCTAGGCTGTTCCTTGCTCTCTGTCAAGTGCCCAGAGCACCCTTTCACAGATGCAAGATATTGTTGGCTCTTTTGGCAGCTGAGGCTGTAGGATCTTTGTCTCATGTGACCTGATGGTTCAAGGTCCCACTGCTCTTTTGTAGGTGGACAATGCCTACTGGCTGTGGACATTCCAGGGACGCCTCCTGCAGAAGAATAACAAGGACCGCTTCTGCCAGCTGCTCTGGAGACCTCGGCCCCCAACACTCCTCAGCCAGGAGCAGATAAAGGTCTGGGCTCCTCTTCAGGCTCAGGGCATGGAAGCCGTTGAGTCAAAGAGAAGTGGTCGTAATTTGTTGTTACTAGAAGGGTGGTGACTAGGAAATAGAAGCAAGACATTTTTACGGCTCTTGGCAGTGCACAGGTGGGCAAGTGGAAAAGAGCAGCTTCAGGATAGTCTCATGACGCTGAGGTGGTGCTAGAAGTCCTGCATGGACTGGGGCTAGAACACAGCCTTGGGAACTTGTGTAGATGAGGCTGTGGGGGAGTGGGCTGGTGGTACTGGGTCAGAGTGAAGAGGGGAGTATGAATCCCAGGCCTTCCTCCCAGCCCTGCCCTGGCTGGTAAGGAGTGTTTGTGTTCCGTTTCTGACTTGTGAGGAGCAGCAGTTGGTGTCTCAACAAGAGAGGGAAGGAGGTGTTAGCAATTGTACTAGTTCATGCTACTAGAACCTATGAGGTCCATGCTACTTGTGTTGCTCCATGTGGCGAATTCAGAAGCAAGAGCTAACAAGACTATTCAAAGACCTTCAGATCACTGAGGACAATGACTCTGAAAGTTGTGTTTGTGGTTCTTGCTCTGAATGTTAATCCTGAGTGACTTGCTTTTGATTTAGCAAATTAAGAAGGATCTGAAGAAATACTCGAAGATCTTTGAACAGAAGGATCGTTTGAGCCAGTCCAAAGCCTCAAAGGTGAGCCGCCTCCTGGGAGCTGAGTAGGCTGCTAAAGGCAGCTGTTGTCCCGGGCATGACACAGCAGGCCACTGTGGGGTAGTGAGAAGAGTGCCCAAGATTCTTGGACCTAAGCCTTTGCACTGAGGTGCATTCTTCAGCCTTCCTTTAGATAGATGGGTGGGTTGACAGAGGACTGAAGGATGGATGGATTTGGCCAGACAGACAGATAGATAGATAGATAGATAGATAGATAGATAGATAGATAGATAGATTTATTTGATTGACTGATCGACTGATTTGACAATGTTGCCAAGGCTGGGTGTGAGCTTTTAATCCTCCTGCCTTGGCCTCCCCAAGTATTGGGATTATAGTTGTGTTCTGTAATGCCTCTGGACTTTGTCCATAGGAACTCGTGGAAAGGCGGAGAACCATGATGGAAGACTTCCGGAAATACCGGAAAATGGCTCAGGAGCGCTACATGGAGCAAAAGAATGAACGTCTGGAGCTGAGAGGAGGTAGCTTGACAGATTCTGAGGCAATGACAGAGGAGTAGTGCCCTACACTGTGGGCCAGGGCTAGCAGCAAAGCCTGGGTCTGCTGCTGCCGGCCTTGCTGGTGAGGAACCACCCGAGAGTCAGCCTTGCTCTCTCACTTCTCAGGGGTGGACACAGACGAGTTGGACAGCAATGTGGATGACTGGGAGGAGGAGACCATCGAGTTCTTTGTCACAGAGGAGATCATTCCCCTTGGGAACCAGGAGTGACCAGAGTACTGTGGTGAGAAACTCCCGCTCACAGGAGTGTCTGGTGGTTCTCGCTGCCTCACCTGTCCCATGAATAGGTGATACCTGGAGAAGAGCAGGATGCAGCTCCAGGGCTGCAGGGCTGGTACAGTCTTGTGTGTGGAGTGTGACAAGGATGTGCAGAGCCACTCCTAGGGGTCAGGAGGTAGCACTCACAGATAAGATGACAGGTTATGAAGGGGCATGGCGGAGGTGACCTTGGCAGTTGATGTGGAGTGCCAGGCAGGCTTGCCTAGCTCTGGGGGCTTTGCTAGGGGACAGCCTGAGGGCACCTTCCAGGAAGGACAGTGGACATAACACCTGTGACATCCCATGCTGGCTGTCACGGGCAAGTTCTGAGGTAGAAGCACAGCAATGGGCATGCAGGGGCTCTGAAGGGGTGGGGGGAGGCAGGGCTAAGCCTAAGTTGTGTGGCTGGAAGGAGCTCAGACACTCCCTCGTTTGGGCCAGTGTCTCAGGGGCTTGCAGCTGGCTCCACACGGAGGGTCATTGGGGTCCTCGAGACTGAAGCAGGTCTCCCATCTGCTGGTCTCTTAATGCTAGGGCTGGGGAGCCTGCTCTTGGGTGGGGCAGCAGAGCTCCTGCTGGGAGTCCTCTTCACAGCAGGATGTGAACAGTGATTTGTGTTTCAGGTCACCATGCCGTGCCCTGGCACCAAGGCCCTCCTGCAGAAAGCCTACACACCTGGGTTTTTACCTGTGCTTTCTTTCACTCTGTACTGTGAACGCACCTGGGATCCTTCCATCATGACACGATTTTGTGCCTTTAACCCCTGGTGTCCACAGTGGGCAGTTTTAGGCACTGCTTTCACTTTCTGCTGTTTGGATGTCAGCACCGCCATGATTGCGCCTGGACTGTGGCTGCAGTGCTCCTGTGGCTGCTCGCCTGCTGTGGTGGTGTTTGCAGGGGTTGCTGCAGCTAAGCAGTGGGTTACTGTGTTTGAGGACTTATCCCTGCATGGGCCCGTGTTGGGTGCATCCTGGAGACCAGCAGGAAGTACCAACCAGGTGCCCAGGAAGCGCTGCCCTCACCGGCCCTTCGGGATGGCAGGTCCTCTTGGCAGGCTGACCGTGGAAATAAAACAAACCTGTATGAACAAGCTGTCTTTCTCCTTTGTTTGCACATAGATCGTGGCCTTGATCCCAGTGCCTGTTCCCTCCCCAGTGGTAAGGGTCTTTGGTCAGTCTGGGCATGGCGCCTTCTGTCCCTTAGCACACATAATGCCATGTAGGGACCCTCATTGTAGCCAGCTTGGGGAACCTGCACCTGCTCTGCTGTCTCTGGCCACAAGTTAGTCCACTGGGTTCAAAGTGGAGTTCTTGCATTTTTTGTTTTCTGTGAAAAAACGTGACATTTCATCTGATAAAAACCCTTCTAACTTTGCAGTTAAGACAAGGTGGAAAGTTTGTGGTAAGGGCGTCAGGTTAGGCACTGTTGTCCTGAGTATTAGCTTCTCTCTGGGAAGGGCATGAGCAGGCCCTGTTTTGGGCCCAGCCCCACCCACAGTGCTGCTGCTGTCTGCCCTGTGCAGTAGGGTTCCTCCACTTCCCTGCATATCATGGTGCTGGAAGCACAGAAGGAGCACTGAGGATCCACACCCAAGGCCTGGTGGAACTCCCAGAGCAGTCTAATCTCAGGGCAGGGCCAGCCCTGTGAGGCCCTTTGGAAGGCCCTGGAATGCTGCAGTGCACTGCTGTCCTTCGGATGAGGCTGTGCACTGGGCTCAGCAAGGCCTCCATCCTGACTGGTTCTTGAGAGTGGAACTCTTGGTGCTTTTCCTTTTCTCCTGTGTCTTTAGCTCTGGGTTCCTCTGATTCTGTTGCTGTCGCAGTCCAGGCATCTGGCCCATCCCTTTCAGTACACATTTTATAGCATTGTTGGCCATTCCTGTTCTTTAAATGTGCTGTTTTTCCAACTTGATGGCAGTGAAAAAAAGACATACAATTCTATCACTTTAACAGGTTTTTTAATAGCTTTCAGAAGTTTTTCACTGTTCTAAAATCAATTGTAATTGTTTTACATAATTTGTAAATAAAGGAATTTATGAAACATTGGTGCTTGCTCTCTTCTGAAATAGAGATGAACTTCCCAGGGCAGCTTCCTGCAGGGGAAGGTCCTGACCTGGCCTGTGTCTGGCTCTTGGGCAAGAGGGTGGGTGTCACAGGACTCAGGCCTTGGGGGAGCCCAGGCCTCCCTGCAGGGCCAGTCACTGGGGGCCTAGCAAGAGTGTAGGACCCCAGTCCTGCCTTTCTCAGGGCCGTTTCTCAGGAAAGTCTGAACGTGGCAGGTACTTTCTGTCCCTTGGCACACACCAACTGAGGGTACGGAGAGTAGGGAGGTGGGTAGCAACAACTTTCAGATGTCCAGCATTGATCTGGACGCCAAGAGAGAGGTGTGTGCCCAAGCATGATACTTGCTTTATGGAGTTGAACTATCCAGTTTGGCTCCCAAAGGAAGAGGCTGAGGTTTTCCTGTTGGCTGAGAGCTTGTAGGCTTTGCCCTCTGCAGCTGTAGTTGCAAGCTTTGGCAGTGGGCTCAGGTCTGGGCTTCCTGGACCTTATCAAAATGCAAGAGCATTATTGGCGCCAACCTGGTTCCTTGCACCCTTGTTACTGGCATGCCTAGCTGGATAGATTCTTGGAGCAGAGCCTTCCTCCAAGGGTGCAGTGGAAAGAGCCCAGCAGCAAAAACATTTGATTGATCCTTAGGCCATGAGTGGAAAAGACTAGAAAGACTTGGAAATTATATCTAAATAAATAAAAGGTCACCTTAAGGTTTCTTTGAAGGCCATTTGGAAAAATGAATTTATAAGATGATTTGATATTTGTAGTAGGTATTCACTCAAACGGGAAAATTGTAAGGCCACTGGGACCTGAGATAGCAAGATGGTTCCAGTGGTAGACAATGTCTCAACTGACCCTGTGACTAGCCCTCTGAGGACCAAGGTGGGAGAAAGGGGCTCTGCACTGCAAAAAAACAGATACAGCCCCTCTGCAGGTGGGGTGGCAAGTGGGTTCAGCTGTTCACAGGGAGGCCTGTGGTACCCAGGTCGCCATGGCATTGGCTAAGTGCACAGGCAGGAAGGCTGTCTTGAGCTGGCCAAGGCTGTCCTGGGCGAATGAGACCAGGAGGTCTGTCCCTCTGCCTGGGGCCCACTCACCCATGAGTGGGCTGTCCTGGCTGTAGAGAGGGTTAGAGGTGACACCAGGTTTGTAAACAAGCTCTCAATGGCCCTGGCTTCCCCTTCCCCAAGGACTCTGCTGATGTCATGGGGCGGGGCCAGGCGAGCTGAGAAAGATCTCGTTGCCTCCACCTCTGCCACTGAAGCAGAAAGCACCAGCCAGCGTAGCAGGAGGCAGACCTGGTTGGCACCATGCCGTCCCAGAGTACCAGTGGCTTCTCCCCAGCCCGGGGCAGCCCAGCCTTCAGAGAGATGGAGCCCAAGGACCAACAGCTCATGGTAAGTGCCCCTCTCACCCAGCTACCTGTGTCCTCTGCTGAGCATTCCCTGCCCAGCGCCTTCAGGGCAGGTCCTTTGTCCATTAGCTGTCCTTGCTGGGACCTAGTAACACCCCGTGCCCTCCTCATCCCCTGCCCTGTGAGCCCCCCTCCTCAGGAGCCTCAGTTTCTGTACCAGGATCCCAATGGGATACTGCTGGATCACTTAGCCCCTGGCTGATCTTTGGGTGAGCTAGGGACTTGCTCCCTCCCTGTGGTCCAATTAAAGACCAGTGTGAAAGGCCACAGCTCATATGGCATCCAACCTCCAGGGCCTCTCTGCACTCCCTTAAAGGGAAGCCAGATAAAAGAGTACAACAACCTATAGTCTTCCTCTTGGTAGACAATGTCTTCCTAAAATGCTCTCTGCTGGCCTGAAGAGCTGAGGTTGGTGTACACTCTTTCTGGTGGTCAGTACTGGCAAGGCACAAAGAGGTAAAGTAACTTGTCCCAGGCTTTGTGCCTCCGCTTCCTGTGTGTTCAGTGAAGATGACAGTGGCTTGTGTTCCTCAGAGAATTGCTGGGGAGCATGAGCAACTTACTGCAAGTGTTGAGGAGTTAGGACAGAACCAGGGAGTGCTCAGCTTTGGCCCTTCACTGCTTCCCCAAGAGGAAGAGCAAAGCGGAGAGTTGGGCGGGGGCTTAGGGAGCCGGATGTTCCTGGAAGGATGCCTGTGCACGCACTGCTCGCGTCCTGCCTGCAGGTGGCGCTTCGGATCCGCCCACTCAGTGAGGCTGAACTGGAAGAAGGAGCCACCATCATCGCCCACAAAGTAGGAGACCAGGTGAGGCAGAGCCAGGGGACATGTTCATGGTGGAGCCACTGTGAGGCTCAGTGGCTACACATGCTCTTCTCATTTACCAAACCCTCTGATGTGGGTGGAGCCAGGATGGTTCCCCACCACCCTTCTGCTGTGGTGTAGGAAGAAGGTGTAGTAGGACCCTGGCACACCACAGGGATATGGAGAACCATGTAGGAGCTGGGTCTGGATCTGCTGCAGAGCCCCAGGTGGTTCCATCAAGCTGCCCACAGCCAGGAAAGCATTTGCCCCTGGCTGTCACTTGCAAGAATAAATGCAAGATCTGGAGGGGGGCATGCTCCATGAGTTGGATTTCCCACCTTGTCTTCCATGTGTGCAAGTGAAATGTGCCTCTGGGGAGGATGTTATGCTCAAGGGTAGAGGACCCAGGGTGCTGGTCGACAGAGATCCCCATAACCACTGCCCCCAGGGATAGGAGTACCTTGTCTTTATCTGGACTTACATCAGGAGGAGAATGACCCTGTTGGGACAGTCAGGAGAGAGGCAGTACCAAGGCTATGAAAAACTAAGCCAAGGGAGCAAGACAGCACTTGGGTTGAGGGAGCCAAAGGTTTTGCAGGAAAGGACTCAGCTCTGCAGCAGGGAGCTAACCCAGGCACACTGAGCACTGCTCTGCTGAAATTCTCATGTGACAGTCCTGTGCTGGAGATGGTGCTGTCATTACCCGGCAGCATCAAGTAAGGAGACCTGGAGGCCTGACAGAAATGCAGCTCATGTGGCTTGTGTTCCAACAGGGGGGCACACTGCAATGACGAGGCCAGCATTCAGGTGCCAGCAGGCAGGGCAGGGCCCTAGGAAACCAGCTCAGTCTTCAGAATAGCGGGGTGTGTTTTACATCACACAGATTCACTGTGCAGTTCACACTGCTAGTGACATAGCCACGTCCATAAGCCCTTATATCCCCCAACCTGGCCCCTGGCAGCCACCAATCTGCTTTCTAACTGGATTCTGGGTGTTTCATAGTGGCCTTTTGTGTGTAGCTTCTACACAGCCTGTTGTTACTGAGGCTTGTCTGTGTTGTGGCATGCTCGCATGTTTAAGTTATTTAAGGTAAAATGACTTGGGGCCAATTAACTACAAAGTTGCAAGAACACTCCAGGGCTCCCACATTCCTGTGCTGGATTTCCCAGATGTTGACATCTTACTGTAGCATTGCCTTACCATAACCTGACATAACCCTTCCCCCACACACTGATTCCTTTCTCCCCCAACCCTTTTTAATTTTTTTTTTTTATTTTGAAACAAGATCAAACTAAGTCACTATATTGCCCAGACTGGGCTCTTAACTTTTTTTTTGTGGTACTGGGGATTGAACTCAGGACCTTGTGCTTGCCAGGCAAGTTTTTATTCTCCTGAGCTATCTCCCCAGCCCCAGGGCTCTAACTTTTAGTCCTCTTGCTTCAGCCTCCCCCAGTGCTGGGATGATAGAGCATGTGCCAGTGAATCTGGCTTCAATAATTTCTTTTTATATATATGTATTTAGTACAAGGTCTATAAAGTCTCACTACGTAGATCGGACTCATGGTGATCCTCCTGTTTACAGCCTCCCAAGCGCTGGGATTACAGGCAAGTGCCACCATGCCCAGTCTCAATCGCTGGCTCAGCATGCCCTGGGGACAGGGCTGACACAGCAGGCCCGAGGATCGAACTCCTGGCCCCTGTGTCTGCCTAAGAGGGTGCTTTAATCCCCTGAGTCATTTGGCCAATCCTTTAATAATTTCTTTATAACATAAAAAAGAAGTAATGTTTTTTACCTAGTACCCAAGGCAGCTGATAAATTTTTGAGCACCCAGTGATCAGGGACTGTCCTATTCACCCCTCTCAGTCCCTGGACAGGGGATTCTATGATCACTGCCTTTTTACAAGGGAGAAAACAGGCTTAAAACTGAATGACCTGTTCAAGGCCTTCTATCTGGGGAAGCATGGAGCCAGGCTGGGAAGCCAGATTTCAGGGCTCCAGATCCATGGTGTGGTCACCAGCTCCACAAGTACCTCCAAGGCCCTCCGAGTTGGAGGCCAGTCCACTTTCTCCTGCAGCACTGGTCTGGCCCACCACGGGCACATACCCCGTGTCATCTCCTCTGCTAGCCCTGCTGGTTTGGAAGGAGAAGGAAAGCGCAGAATCAGCTTACATCATGGAACAAGAGCTGGCCAGCAGCCAGGGGCAGCCCTGGGGACCTGGGTACAGCCTGCTACTGACTCCTCAAGAACCTCTCCAGACTCTGGCCCCTCAGGACCCCAGTTTCCAAAGCTTCAAATAAAGGGGACCAGCTGGTAGCCAGAGAGCGTGCTGTTGTTGCAGGGGCCTGTAGCCCCTGAGCTACTACCTGGCAGGGTGTATTGTGGTCTAGGTGCCCCTAACTCCCTAGCAAGGATTCCTTTGAGCATTCTGCCCCCAGAGAACCTCCTACACTTTGCTTCATAATTACGTGTTTCAGTGGGATGGGAGATGCCCCAGGCTCTGAGCAACAAAGCCACGCTGGAGGGTTTACCAGAATCCCTTTATTTTCCCTGCCTGTGCATGGGCTGTCCTTCACCCCATGAAAATCCTCAGAGCTACTGTGTGGGGTGAGCACAGCAGTGGGTGGCCAGCCCAGCACCTATAGCACACAATGCTTCTCCTTCCATGACTCCTCTGTTTGGGGCAGGGTTTGTTACCTGAGCCCTGGGTCCTGGGGGAGTTGTTGCTGATGCTGGTCTGTTGTGCCAGGCAGGGTTGTTCCAGGTGCCCTCCTGGCCAGCTCTGGTTAGATACATATGGGTGAGCTGTAAATGTGGCAGCAGAGTATATCAGGTTGGGGAGCTCATGTTTGCTTTGGGATACAGGAGTAGGAGCTGCTGCTTAGTGGAAGGGGAGCGGAGAGGGTGCTGGGTGAGTGTGCTCCAGCGCAGAGGCCCACAGTCCCCTCACATTCAGGTCTTACTCTGGCCTGGTGCAACCTGGGAGGCCAGACATGTTTCTTGAGGGGTTCTGTCTTCTACTGCCCCTCCTTCTCAGGCAGTTGTGCTGATGGACCCTGGTGAGGACCCTGAGGACACCCTGCGTGCACACAGGTCCCGGGAGCGCACCTTTATCTTTGACAGAGTTTTTGACCAGCGTTCATCACAGGTACCCACTCGCCCACCCTCCCCCCTGCCTACTTGTGTCACCCACCTTCTCCCAGGGTCTCTGTAAGAAAGAAGGAGGTGCAGACTGGAAATCTGACCAGAAGCTGGACTGGGAGGCTGGTGGACCCAAGTGTGCCCTGGGTCAGGACTCCACTTCATTACATAGTGTGCAGTTGCTGTTGCTGCCTGAGCAAGCTGTTCTTCCCACACTGGGGTCCTAGTGTCAGTGAGGGTAGGAGGGGCCAATCACCAGCATTCATCCAGCAACTACTGTGAGCCAGCACTGTGCATGAGGCCCTGGCATACATGCCTTGTTCTAGAGGCCTCGAAGCAACCTTGTGGAATACACAGGCACAGATCTTCATTCTACTGGCTGAGAAAGGCTGCCTGCCTGCCTGCCTGTGTGACCAGACCCCTGACCAGTCCCATAGCCAGAGAGAGGCAGTGCCAGCTTTCGGCTCCCAGAGGAGTGGTAACTGCAGCAGTTTCATGAGCAGGACCCAGAGAAGGCTCCCAGGAGGTGGGGGCTGCTGCTGTTAGGGTCCTGAACTTGGATGGTCATATACCCACCCTGATGGTGTTTCTCCTTGGACACCCCTATGGACAGGAAGCTCATCACCTACTCAGCCCCACTGCTAGGTACTGTGTTCTTGTATCACAGCCTATGAGCCCCAAATTGTCCCTTGTGTTCAAGTGCCGTGTTTAGCCCATAAAGAGGGCACATGATAGCCAATTGTGGTAGCACATGTCTGTAGTCCCAGCTACCCAAAAGGCTGGAGCAGGATGATTGCAAATTCAAGGCCAAATGATAAATTAGAGATGTTGTCTAAAAGTGAATTTTTAGAAAAAGACCAGGGTTACAGCTCAGTGGTGGAAGGCTTATCTAGCCTGAGTGACAAGCTGAGGCCATCTCTAGTACTGCAAGAAAAAAGAGGAATGTTACTCTTCAGAAGACTCCAAGGTGCCTCTAACTTCAGAAACTGGGGTCCTTTTCAGCCTCTCAATGCCTTCAGAGAGGCCCTGAGAGAGGACCCCTTGTGCTCAGTGCTAGGCATGTCGGGCCTCCCTGTGGCAGCTCTCATGTGCCTTAATCCTGGAAGCAAGCCTCAAATTCCCACAAAGCTCTACAGAGAAGCTGTATGCCCAAAGTAGTCCAGTGATAGGACTGGGGGGCCTGGCAGGATGGCTCAGTGGTCTAAAGCACCTGCTTGGGAAAGCTTAGGCGGCTTCAGGGACTGTGGTTCAATCCCCGGCACCACATGCGGCGCCAGTCCTGCCCTCAGGGCAGGCTGAGCCGGCCATAAAAACAAATAAATAAACAAAAGTTCTGAAACAAGAAAAAAAAAAATTAAAAATAAATAAATAAATAATTCTTTTAAAAAAAAAAAGATAGGACTGGGATGTGACCCCAGAGTTCCTAACACCAAGCTCTTTTCTCTGTGTGCCATGCACATGCAGCGAGAATACTACATTGTTCACAACCACACTGTCCCCTCCAAGCAGCCAACCTGCCAACTCAGGCTGGACATCCTTTGACTGCCTGTCTTTCTGTCTGTCTGCAGGAAGATGTGTACTCTGCCACCATCCAGCATTTGGTAGAGGGTGTCATTTCTGGATATAATGCGACAGTGTTTGCCTACGGCCCCTCAGGTATCATACAGCAGTGTCCCCAGGAGGGAATTGGGTTGGTGGCAGAGAAACTTTAACCACACAGGAGCCTTCATGCCAAGCTCTGGCTTTCTTATAGCTGCTCTGAGAGGTGGGCAGGATGAGCTCTGCTCAGAGATGAGAACTAAGCCCAGAGATACAGTGACTTCCACAAGGTCCTGTGTGATTCTGGAGTTCATCTCAAGTTTGCACTCAGCTTACTCAGCTCAGATTTCTTCTCCAAGTAGGAGTTGAGTTCAATCAACATTTACAGACCTAAGCTGCCTCTCCCAATCCCTGAGAAGTCAAACCAGAGAGGATCAGAGCCAGACAGGCTCAGCCCTAGTCCTGCCATGGCACAGACAGGGAGACAGGAAGGAGGCAGCTGGTCCAGAGTCATAGTGTGGACCCATTTTATTCATTCCTCACACATGTCAGTGAGTTCTAGTACATGCCAGACTCAGACAGAAAGAGAAGCTGGGTCCTCACCTTCATGGGGTAGAGGATAGGGGGGTGAGGTGCCCTTGTAGACTGCTACTCTTTGCCTATTGAGATATGTTGATTCTCTTATTGTAAAACAACACATTTGAGTCCATCTCAGGAGCCCATGTCTCCTGCAGGTGCAGGGAAGACCCACACCATGCTGGGCATGGACGCAGAGCCTGGCATCTATCTGCAGACCCTCACTGACCTTTTCCAGGCCATTGAGGAGACCCAAGACAACATGGACTACAGTGTGTCCATGTCTTACTTTGAGGTGAACCTGTCTACCCATCTCCACTGCTTTGTCTGCAAAGTGGGTGCAACAGCCAGAGACACAAGTGTGTGTGTGTGCACGCACGTGTGTGTGGTGTGTGAGGCCCCAGCCCTGCATGTTACCCACATGCTGCCAGCTTGTGCAAAGCCTCAGCCTTGGTTTCTCCAGCAACTGAAGCCCCAGTGTTATGGAAGTCCTTATAAGAGGCTCTTCTGACCGAACCTTCTCTGATACAACCTTTCTGTTCCACTCCAGATCTATAATGAAGTGATCCGGGACCTCCTAAACCCATCCTCTGGGTTTCTGGAGCTGAGAGAAGATTCTAGGGGCAGCATCCAGATTGCTGGCATCACAGAGGTCTCCACCTTGAATGCCCAAGAGGTGAGGGTCAGCCACACCCTGCAGCTTGCTAATTTTGGGCTCAACTTTGTTGAGCAAAGACCGACACACAGCTCTGCTGTGGGATCCAGCAGTGGGATTTGAGCTCAGGAAAAGGTGATCATCTCTATCGTGACCGCTTCTCAGCGAGGACTGAGGGCAGACATCACTAATGGACCCACCCCATACCTCACTCCCAGGCTACCTGCTACAGTCTGGGACTAAGTCCACCTCCACCCTGGCCTCATGCTCACTCCTTCAGCAAAGGGCAGCTCCAGACATGTCCACAGCTCCATCTCTGCCTCTAGTCTCTGTGTGCCAGCCCACACTTGACACACCATCAGGGTGGGCCTCCTCCTGCCCAGGGAGCTCGTGTGGCTCCATCTTACCTCCAGAGTCAGCACAAACTGACTCCTAAGCACTGAGCCCTTCCCCTGCGCATGGCTGTGCTGGTCCAGCTCCGTCATGTCCCACTGTGGGCTGTCTGGGGATGCCTCTTTCTGTTCTCATTTGCCTTTCCACATGTACCTCCAAGTCCTGACACAGCAGGTGCTCAGAAGGGTCTCCCTGGCCTGAGATCCACAGCTGCCTGCCTGGAAGATGGCTCTCACCTCCCCAGCCAACCTCAGCAGCTCTGCAGCTGCCTGGAGCCTGGGGCTGCTCTAGACTCTGTGGAGCAGAGATTGGGGGTCCACTGGAGATACCTGCTGTGGGTGGAGGATGGAAAGAGCCAGGGCAGGGGTCAGGAATCTGCCGCTTCCACTTGGCCACATGCAACTGAGCTTTGAATCACTTCCTGCTGCCAACCAGCAGCTGCTCCCATCTGGTGGATGCTTAGAGCATTACTGCTCTCTTCCAGGGTTTCTTGAAAGCACACCTGGCTGCTCCAACACCACACTCACCCCACTTCTGTCTCTGTCCTCAGATCATGCAGCTCCTCACCAGGGGCAACCGGCAGCGCACACAGGAGCCCACGGCCACCAACAAGACGTCCTCGCGTTCCCACGCAGTGCTGCAGGTGACAGTGCGCCAGCGGCGGTGCGGCCCAGACCTGGCGGAGGAAGTGCACCTCGGCAGGCTGTTCATGGTGGATTTGGCTGGTTCAGAGCGTGCCTCCCAGGTGTGGCCCATCAGATGTCATGCCCACTCCCTTGGGACCTTGCCAGTCCACGTAGACTAGGCCTTCCACGCCTGGAACAGTGCCTGGCCCAGAAGAGGTGCTCATATTGTGCTGCTCCAACCCTCCTAGGGAGGCTCACCACCCCAGACTTCTTTCTGTCTGGGTATGGAGCTCCCTGGCTATGGCACCAGTGCCCTGAGCATCCTTTGGGTGCAGGGGCCTGGCCAAGGGCCAGGGACCAAGAAGGAGCTGACAGAGGCAGTGTCAGAACAAGGTCATCCGTAAGTGACATTGGTCACATCCCTCACCAGTGTACCCAGCACTTAGTACTCACCAGTGCCATCCCAAGAGGGCAGCACTGTGCCCACTAGACAGCACGAGGGTGACTCAGGGTGGTGTGATTTGGCAGTGCTCAGAGTCATGGAGGGTTGGGGAATGGGCTCTGGGGGACATGCATGCAAGTGCAGGGTGGGCTTGCAGGTGGGTCATTTGCCATCCTAGGATGAGCTGAGCTGGGAGGGGAGTCCCTCATGTCAGCGACACCCCAGGATGTCCTAGCAACAGAACACAGAATATTGAAGACAGTTGGTACAGAGACAGCTGCGGACACATCACCGAGGAGCCAAGTGCCAGAGAGGAAACTGCACTGGCCGTGGACAGTACTGTCAGGAAGCAGTGGAGACCAGACTGGCCTCGCCGGGGCTTGGTGCCAGGGGAGAGCACCCAAAACGGGCCTGGGTCCTAGGCCCCTGCTCTTTCTTCCACTTGCTGTGTGGCTTTGGGCAGGCCAGTCCCACTCTTTGGGCCTTGGGGCTTGAGCTATGTATGTTCAGTGACCTGGTACTATCTTGGGTGTCTACTTGGCTCTCACAGAAAATGTCTCACAAAAAGAGTTTGTTCTCTTTTTTTTTTCTTTTCTTTTGTGGTACTGGGAATTGAACTCAGGACCTTGTGCTTACTTTGTTCTTATGCTGCTGAGCTATGTCCCTGGCCCCAAGAGTTTGTTCTGAGCACAAGAAATCTCTCCTGACAGACCCACGATACAGGGATGGCTACCCCCCCTCATTTGGTCACTCCAGCAGCCTGGGGTTGCCTGACAGCAGCCGGTGTTTGCAGCCTGCTTACGTGCCTTCTCTGTACACTGTCCTGGGGACTGAACATGGCCCTCCCCACTGACGTACATTTGCCATAGCCCTTATTAGTTAATAGGTTCCAACTTGTGATGCCTCTGCCTCAGCCTCCGAGAATGTTCAGATTTCTGAGTAGGAAATCAGGAGGCTGAGACAGCCTGGGAGATTTGTCTGCAACAGGCATGTGCTAATAGGCTCTAAAGCCCTCACCTTCAAAAAGAAAGCTTTAGTAATTCTTCTGTTTGTTTGTTTGTTTGTTTGTTTTGGTATCTGGAATTGAACTCAGAACCTTGCACTTATCAGACAAGCCCTGTGCTGCTGAGCTATATCCCTGGCCTTTAGTAATTCTTGTCTGATTACAAACATAACAAAGTACAGAAAATTTGGAAGCTGTAGAGAAGCAAAAGGAGGAAAGTGTAGGCCTATCCCTGCCATTGTCACCACACTGTGGCAGCGGCTTGGGTTTCAGTTTTGTCTGCCTGCTCCTGCCTGTGACACTGTCCACCTCTTTATTGGCACTTGTGCACAGTTGAGTACTGCTGTGGCCAGGCACCTCTGCAGGTGTCCAGGTTCCTAGGACCCAAGCCCAGCAAGGACCAAGCTGTGCCCTCACATAGCCTGTGTTCCGTGGGCAGTGGGTGGGTGGGACACACTGAGTGTGTGAAGAGCTGGAGGTCAGCAGGACAGGGGGAAAAGCACAGGAGGCCAGGGTTCTCTCAGGCAGACCCCCAAGACTCTGCCAGGCTCTGATTGGGGCCCCCAGGAAACCATGAGGACAGGACAGGCTACCATGGAAACAGGGTGCAGTGACTTGGGGGTGGGACACGGGTCCTTTGCGCTGAACTGGCCTCCCCCGTAGACCCAGAACCGTGGCAAGAGAATGAAGGAGGGCGCACACATCAACCGCTCGCTGCTGGCACTAGGCAACTGCATCAATGCACTCAGTGAGAAGGGTGGCCGCGCGCAGTACGTCAACTTCCGGGACAGCAAGCTCACACGCCTGCTGAAGGTGGGCGCACAGCCTTGCCAGGTGTGGGAGCAAGGCCCAGACAGGACCTCTTAGGGCCGAGGAGACACCCCAGAGGTCATTTCTGGTCACAACCTTACTCCACTTCTGCCCTGTTGAGCATGGTACAGCTTCGCTGGCATTCCACTAGTGACAAGAAACCCACTGCCTCCTTGAAGCTCCCAGCCCCCCATCACAAGGGCTCTGATGTGAGAAAAATCTTCTTTAGACTGAGCTAAATATTATGACTTTGTTCTATAGCAAGGAGAAATACAAATACATAAACAAAGACAAAGCAGTAATTAAAAATCCCTGTAAACTCTGCTTCTTGCTGTAATGTGCTCTCATCAGAGCAGAAGGCAGAGTGGCCTAGAATGTGTCCTACATCATCAGAAGTGTCCCCTCCTGGGGCACTGGCCCCAGCTTCCTGGCATCAACTGTCTTTCTTAGGGTTGGTTCTAGGTGGGCCTGGTGGCCACCAGGGGGAGGCTGGCACCCTGGGCAGCTCCTGTCACCCCAGCTCAGCACTTCCACCCAACTAGGACGCTCTGGGAGGAAACAGCCACACTGTGATGATTGCCCACATCAGCCCGGCCAGCAGCAGCTTTGAAGAGTCACGGACCACACTGCTCTATGCGTACAGGGCCAAGAACATCAAGACGAGGGTAAGGTGTCCAGGCTGCGTGGGAACCGGTGATCATCCCGCCTCAGCCTTCCAGAGGGCTGGGATTAGAGCATATGCCTGGTTTCTCCCTCTTCTTTGTTTTTTTCTTCTCTTCTCACAGAAGGACTTGGCTTTGGATTTAGGGGCCCCCTTCATCCGTGATGGCCTCATTTTGTAGTCCTTCACTACATCTGCAAAGACTATTTACCCAACAAGTTCACATTCCCAGGCCTAGGTAGAGTGGGGTCAAGGTCATCTCTTTCTGTGTGGCAGGGGAGGTTGTAAACTCTGCATGTGGCTTAATCCACTTCGTTCTCACAGCAACTCTCGGAGGTGGATCCTGGTACCATCTCCACCTTACAGGGAGGGATAAAGCGACTTCTCCCACCTCCTGCAGCTAGCAGTGGGGGCCAGAGGCCTGATGCAAGCGTCATGCTGTTCATCTAAGCTGCTTCCTTTAGTCCTAAGGCTCTGTCTCTCAGGTCTGAGGTTTCTGTGAGATGGTGTATGTTACAGCTTAGCATAGTGGTCAGCGGATGATAGAAATTAGCATAATTATTTATTTTTTCAGTTCTGAAAATTGAACCCAAACCTTCTTTTTTTCAGGGCTGGGGTTTGAACTCACGACCTTGCACTTGCCAGGCAGGCACTTGTGCCATGGAGCTATCTCTCCAGCCCCCTCCAGGGTCTTGCTAAGTTGCTACATTGCCAAGGCTGAGCTGAAACTTGCACTCCTCCTACCTCAGCCTGCTGGCATGTGGGATTTGATATGTGCACCACTGTACCTACTGTCATCACCTACCAAGCTCAGGAGAAGCTCTTCCTAGTGCTCTGAGCTGAGTATCAGCAATTGAAGCACAGAGAGGCAGCTCCAGGGCAAAGAGGAGATAGTGTTTTCTTGTACTCACACAGTGATCCGTGCCTGGGAGTAGAACCCCGGGATGCTAGAGGGAAACAGCAGAGACTTAGAAGGCCTTGTGATGAGAGGAGGTCAGGGGATGCCTCAGGTAAAGGAGGTGGCGCTGAAGCTGAGGCCAGGGGGTGGGCACTGTGCAGCTGCTGCTCAGCTTACACTGCACATTCGCCATGTCTGCTGTCACCCACTGGGGAGAAACAGCAGCCAGAGGCTCAGGAGACTGTGGCCAGAATGCTCCGGAACACCCCAAGGGCCCAGCATCCCCCACCCCATGGGCCCAGCAAGACGGGACACACCCTCCTGTGTGACAGAGGGCGAGGTGGGGCCAGTGTGCAGACAGATGATCTCCAGATGTGGTGTTGTGGAGAAAGCAGGTGGAGGAAGAGGAGCTACATGCTGAGGATGGTGGCATGTACCAAACGCCCAGGAGGCGGAGACAGGACAGTCACTAGAACTCAGGAATCTGATGCCAGTCTTGGCAGTGTAACAAGACCCTACCTCAAAAAATAAGTATCTATACTGGATATAGACATCCTGTATATCCTGGAACCCCCCCTACACAATTAAAACACAGACCAGCCGGGCGTGGTGGCGCATGCCTGTAATCCCAGCATTCGGGAGGCTGAGGTAGGAGGATCGGTGCAAGTTCGAGACCAGCCTGGGCTACGGAAGTGAGGTCAAGGCCAGCCTGAACTGCATACCGAGACCCTGTCTCAAAAAGACAAAAAAAAAAAAAAAAAAAAAAAAAAAAAAAAAAAAAAAAAAAAAAAAAAAAAAAAAAAAAAAAAAAAAAAAAAAAAAAACACAGACCTTGTGCCTCTATAGACACATGGATGTGTATGGTGTTGCTTGGGAGGACCTAGAAAGACATGCAGCAAAATTTCAGGAGGAACAAATAATTCTCCATGGATTATTTGAATGTTCCACTTTGGTAAAATATATGCAGTGTCAAATTTACCATTTTAGATATCTTAAGTGCACTGAAAAATGATATTAACTGCATTCACATTGTTCTACAATCATTCCTGTCACCATTCACTAACCTTTTCTTTTCCCAAACTGACTTTTTTTTTTTTTTTTCTCCAAACTGACTTACTAACTTCTAGTCCCCAGCCCCTCCCAGCCCTGCTCCTATCATTCCGCTTTCTTTCTCCAAGGGTTTGATGAGCCTAGGGACCCCATGTAAGCAAAGTTGTGCAGTATTTGCCCTTTTTTGCCTGGCTTGTTTTACTGAGCCCTGAGCTCTTGACTCAAGGATCACCCAAGTTATAGCACAAATCAAAATGGCCCTCCTGTGAGCATGTACATGTGCATGTATGCGTGTGCACGTGTGTGCGTGTGTGCGTGTGTGTAATGGAGGGATTCAACTCAGGGCCTTTACACTGACATATCCCCAGTGCTTTCTTAAATTTTTATTTTGGGACAAACTCTCACTAAGCTATTAAGTTGCCCAGACTAGACTTACACCTATGATTCTCCTGCCTCAGTTTCCCAGAATTCTGGGATTATAGGCATACGTTCCTATAAGCTTCCTTTTTAAGGTGGAATAGTGCTGATTCAGAGTTCACAACATGAACCACATCAGTACACTATCTCAAACACCCCTGTGAGGCGAAGCTCCTTGGGGTTCAACCTTGGCCATGAGCGCTCTCTTACCAGGTCAAGCGCAACCTACTGAATGTCTCCTACCGCATTGCACAATACACGGACGTCATCTCAGACCTTCGCAGGGAGATCGAGCATCTCAAATCAAAAATTGAGAAGCAAGAGAAGAACAAAGGTGAACCTGGCATCCCGGATGTTCGAGGTAGGGCTGAGTGTGGGCCTGGTGCCTCCTGAAGGCCCTCATGGTTCTGTCACCCTCCCCAGGACTCTGTGCCCAATGGCTCTGTCTCACAACTTCTCCCATTAGGAGCATCTGAGTAGTGACAGTGTGGTGCCATTTATGAACACTAAAGCCCAACCCACAAAACCTCACCCACCTCTAGACATATGCATGCATTAATAACCATGAAGAGAAGGATGTAGAAGGTGCTGGGCAGAGATTGCTGTTGCTACAGGAGGGGAGGGGTGGTCAGATGAGCAAAGGGTTCTTTAAACTCTTAAAGTTTTCCTTAAGTTTTTTTTTTTAATTTTTATTTATTTATTTATTTTCTTGTTTCAGAACCTTTGTTTGTTTATTCACGCATTTTTATGGCTGGCTCAGCCCGCCCCAGTGCAAGGCTGGCACAGCATGTGGTGCCGGGGATTGAACCGCAGTCCCTGAAGCCACCCAAGCTTTCTCAAGCAGGGGCTTTAGACTACTGAGCCATCCCGCCGGGCCCCTTCCTTAAGTTTTTATAACAAAAATATATACCCACAGTAGCTGTATAAATACTATTGTACTTCATTGTCCAAGAAGATCAGTTCTAGGCATCGTCAGGATACCTAAGTCCTGGGACCCGGCAGAATGGCTCAGTGGTCTAAAGCACCCACTTAGGAAAGCTTAGGTGGCTGCAGGGACCGTGGTTCGATCCCTGGCAGCACATGCTGCTCCAGCCCTGCCCTCATCATAGGCTGAGCTGGCCATAAAAACAAATAAACAAACAAAAGTTCTGAAACAAGAAAATAAAATAAAATAAAATAAAAGTTCTTAAAAAAAAAAAAAAAAAAAA
>PVJA010009190.1:24268-61704 GCA_004027025.1 Myocastor coypus | reverse complement strand
TTTTTTTTTTTTTTTTTTTTTTTTTTTTTTTTTTTTTTTTTTTTTTTTTTTTTGTCTTTTTGAGACAGAGTCTCACTATGCAGTTCAGGCTGGCCTTGAGCTCACTTTTGTAGCCCAGGCTGGTCTCGAACTCGCACCGATCCTTCTGCCTCAGCCTCCCGAGTGCTGGGATTACAGGCGTGAGCCACCACGCCCGGCTAAATTAGTTCTTTTTTAATGTGGTAATATTTTTGTTAGCAAATATTTGTTAAAACTTCAGAAAACACTTTTTGAATTCTTAGTATAACCACTCTTTAGTTTTGTTCTCTGAAAATTGGGTTTCAGCCTTTTTTTCTTTGAATCATGGAAATTAACAAGTCAGGAAAAGGACATTCTGGTCATCCAGTCTGTTCTCCAGCCAAGGGAAAAACATTCTGCAGTTTCTCTTCCAGAGCTTTAAGACTGCAGACTTGATACTTTGAGCCACAGGGGCTTTTGTTTTCTTCTTCAGAGAGATAGTTGGAGTCCTTGAGGTGACAATAAGTAGTGTTTGTTTGGAATTTCACTAACCCACCCTCCCAGCTATGAAAAGAAGTCTGGAGCACAGGAATACTCTCACAGCCAAAGAGGGAGGGGGAGAAAGACTAGACCATTTCAGCTTAATGTCTTGAAACACATGCCTAACTCCCTTCCAGTTACCACCAAAAGGGAGATTTTAGAACAGACCATGTAAGTTATTTCATTTCATACCCTCTAAGTAGCTATAGAATTTTTAAAAATACTACCTGACTTAGTCTACCTTTCTGTCCTTTGCTTTTTATTTGCAACATCTGCACTACTTGAAAATTATCTTTAGACTAAGGCTTTTGTCCTAGAAAAGAGTGTACAGGGAAACCCAGCAAGCAGAATTCAATGAGTCAGATTCTTAACTTTGAGTTCCAAAGCAGGCTCTTGAAAGAAAAGATACAGTAGCAATGAAAAAAAGTATATCTTCAAAGGTAAATCATCCCGGGATACAAAACACATAGCATTTCCACATAATCCTCAGCAAAGGAAAAGTGTGTGGTGGAATATGAGCTGCTCCTTTGCCCCACAGAAGGAGATAAGAACCTTCCCTAGCATGCTGTTGTGGTGCTTGGAGAAGCTCCAAGAGTGAATAGTTGGCATAGGCTCTTGAGAAAAGAATTCTCACAGTGACTCCTCCAGAGGTTTAGGCACTTGGGGAATTGGTAGAGACCACCCTCCCTTGATAAGTTAGGGAAATTAAATTAGGGAGAATTCATTTCCAGCTTAAGAACTGGAACTCAGACAAGGAACCCTCTCAGACAGCTCCACCCCATTAACAGCAGCAACAATGCATGAAAGTATGTATGGGGTGAGTGTTGACAAAGGACACTCTGTGAAATAGTAACTTTGTATTTCTCGTGGTTCCTGAGGGAGCCACAAAAGTGTCTAGCTGGGCCTCACAGTGTAGACAGAGAAGGTGCAGAGCAAAACATTTGCCCATCAGAAACCTGTTGAGGGGCATGCATCAGTGGACACAAGCCTCAGCAAAGACAAAATGCAAGCGAGACACTCTTCTATCAAGGACAAAGTGGATATTCTGGGGGAGATAGGGAAATAACCTAAATAATTAGGCATGCATGTACCTTTTTTAAAAAGTAGCATTATAAGTAGTAACCCACCAAGTCTAATTGCCAGGTTTAAGTTCACCTGAATTTTATGACTTGTTACAACTACAGAAATTCACACTCATATTATAATGAGTATGAATGGAATTACCTAGACCTGACCCAGAATCTAATGGGGTTTAAGTGCACAACACTGATACTCAAGATACTTAAAGGATGCGTGACTTTAAAATTCCTTAAGAGACGAGTCACACTTACAATGTAATAAAATTGCAGAATGTATTCAAAGATGACACCACAAAACACAATTACATTACAAAAATCAAGAAATCCATACAATGTCAAATATGGATATTTTTGCCACTACTTAGGAAAGAACTCCTAAGGTAAAACTGAATGCTCTACAAGAAAGTCTTCCATCCATCACTTATGAGTGGAATTGAGAGCTGCAAGTATCCCCCACTTATTGAGTTTGTTGCTTTTAATACACAATTTAGTAATTTGTCATATGGTTACATTCTTCTCCACTTGGGTTACTCATTCAACCTCCTTTTGTGCCAGAAGCTTCATGAGTTATACTGGCTGAATTTCCCTTATACACACGCTGCTCCCGTAAGCACCCAGAGCTGTTCCTGCAACAAACGGCCTCATCACCTTCCAGACCAAAACCAAATTGTTCTTAGTCAATACCACCATATGCTCTTTTGAGTGGAAAACACTAATATCCTGGTTTCTGTCTTCTCACCATCTCTTTTTATGCTGTTCAGGAATGTTTGTTCACCTCACAAGCAATGGCCATGACTCATCCAGATAGCTGACACTGACAAAAGATCCACACGGTTCAGTACATGGTTCCAGAATAAATTCTGAGGGGATTTGACTAACCTTGGCATATAGCAAAAGTTACATTTTTAGGGACTGGGAAGATAGTTCAGTAGAATAAGTTCTTGCCTGGCAAGTGCAAAGGCCTGAGTTTAATCCCTGATACCATTTAAAAAAAAAAAAAAAAAAAGTTACATTTTTAGTTATATAGGTCTTGCTTTAACTTGGTCTTGCTCTTAACCATCCAGCAGAAAAGTGTAATCATGAGGTATAAAAAATAAAGCTATATGAATATGCAGAGCTGCAAAAGGCCCAAGTCAACAACTTTGGACAGTTGCCAGTTGTGCTGATAACTCACTGCTATTATGGACCGTTGGAATATATTGAGTTATTTTGCTGAATTCAAGTACCTACAATCTTCAGTCTCACATCAAATATCAAAAGGTCCTTTAAAGACTTTTCCAAATAAAGCTTCTCTAACAGAAATGGAACACCCATCTCTGACAAAACAAAACAAAAGAGGAGGCTATGAATAAAGGACCATTTTGTTGTAAAATATATATATATATATATATATATATATATATATATTATGAATATGATAGAATAGATATACTACTACTTTCTCTTAGTTCATTGAGAAGAAAAATTTGTACTAATATTGTTTAGATAAGATATCATGTCTACATCTTGTCCTCTGAATAACTACTACAAAGACAGCAATGTACAATGTATTAATTATTGGAACTGTCCTACTAACATGCTTTAAAACTGTTTCATTCCTTTTTTATATTTTTTTCTCATTAATATGCATAAAAAAGGAATGTTTGTTGACCTCATACACCTAAATTTTGCAATTTTACCCTTATATCTCTATATAGACAGTCTTAGCATCCTTAATCCTGTTCTTCTCCCAAGTACAACGTATCCATTGTTGGCACAGAAACATACAGTGGAGGCTGAAAAATTTTGAAGATTAATGAGAGGGAAAAATTTGAACAAAGCCTGAATTTGAGTCTTGAGGTAGTCCAGGAAGTGTGTCCTTGATACGGGATAGCATGGAGAACAGACATTGGAATTGCCTCTGCCTCTGAGACTTTTAAGACTAGACATCGATCCCACTGAGCTGTGAGAGTGAAGGGGCTCACTGTGGCAGAGAGTAGCCAGGACCCACATGGCACTGCGCTGTGGGCTGGGTTAGGAAGTGCACCCTGTGGGCAGAGGACCTAGCATACCATCGACATCAGCTGCGGTGTTCACAGGGGCAATTAGAAGACCCAACCCCCTTTACCAGGCAAGCTAGTAGTTTCGTGGAGTAAGGAAAATTTACATTGAAGATGTGAGAAGAATGAATGAAGACAAAATTGCATTGAATTTTAAATTAATGGACAAGCATGGTGGGATTAAAATATTCCACTGAATGTTGGGACCAACTAGCTCCTGTAAGCACAAGGCTTTGTTTTGCCAGTTTAGGCTAGCTAGGCTAATTTAACCTCAGGTACTCCTTGCTGTCTAAACTGCTGGCTTTGTTTATTCATTTTGTATGTGTGTGATTTCTAGTGCAGTAAGATGTGCTTAAAAATCACTTACTAGTAAGTGGAAAGGACAAAGGAAAATTAAGGGCTAAAAAATCTAAACTAAACAAAGCAGAGAAAAGGATCCAAGTACCAGCCACTCTACAATGCCTTACACACTTTGGCTAAAGGCTGGCTACAGACTTACCTCAAGAACACAGACAGAAACCAGTGTTGAGAGATATTTATAGTGTTTGTGATACTATTAAAAAATAGGTTCTGGGAACTTGACAGGTAGCTCAGTTGGTTAAGGCACTTGATCCGGCAAAATCTCTCAGGCATCAGGGACCACGGTTTGATCCCCTCCCCCTGAAGGCAGCCTCAGCCAGCCAAAAAAAAAAAACCTAAACATAGGTTCTTAGAGAAAACATGCGTACCTGCAATACTAAATGCAGAGAAGAATGCTGGGGTTCAAGGTGCCAGTTCCATGCCCATGTCCTGCAGCACCCACTTTATAGGCTGGGCTGCAGCACTTGGTGAAATTGGATCCCAGTGGTTCAGTCCAAGGCTGGAAAGCCTTAGCCCATGGAAACTGCTCACAGGGTGCCCAGGGTAGGGTGCACAAATATCCCAGTCGGTATCTGCAATCACAGCAGAAGGGGAGAGGGATTTTATCCTGCTCTGCTGTTGGGTGAGGGCAGAGCTTGCCCGAGAGGCCCACCCTTCTCCTCATTCCTCCTTCTTCCCATCTCCCTTCTCTTTCCTTCACTGTTGTCCTCACAGAGTGACATGGTCTGAAAAATAATTTATGTGGCTTCAAAAAACATCTTCCCACTTCAAAACCTTCCTCACTCACACTCAGATGCAGCTTGAGTCCCGATAGAAATAAAGTTTGTCTTCCTGCCACAGGACCTCTGTGACTCAGTTTCCCCAGTGTCACTGGTGTTTCTGGAGATCAGGGTTCCCTTATAGGCCAGGTAAGTAGTGTTTAGGGGGATAAGTACATCCCATCTCAGGCTGAGCAATTGCCATTCAGTTCCAGGTGATAGTTGCCATGGCGAAATCTGCATTTTTTTTTCTGTGAAATTTCTCACTTTTAAAATAATTCTCTTTGCAGGCTCCACTTTGCAACCCCTGGTGCACACCCTTATTTAAAAAAAGAGGGGCTGCGGAGATAGCTCCGTGGCACACGTGCCTGCATGGCAACTGCAAGGTCGTGAGTTTGGACCCCGGTCCTGCAAAAAAATAAACAAATAAATAAAAATAAAATAAAGAGAAAACCTTTTTAAGTACAATTGCAAGCAAAGGTCTGGAAATTATTTGAACTCCTCAGAGAAGACAGACTTTTTTTTTTTTTTTCTTCCTATCCATCCAGAGAAGCTGTGGAAAAGAAGAAGTGCCAAGAATCTGGTAGGGCTCTGCCTTGGGCTCAAAAGCCAGGGCTAGTCGATGGCCTCTGGATAGTGGCATGCTCCAGGGTGAGTTACATGTGTATCAAACACAACCGCTATTCCTTTTCATCTTAAATTTCAAAGGTGGTCATTATTTTTAATGGATGCTCAATTTATTTTATATATAGGATCCATGTTAATTCTGGTTTCTTATCCTGCATAATGTACACTTACAAATATTCCCTCCTCTCTGCAAAATGAAGACTTCCTAAGCCCAGCTCAGAGATAACCACACTGCTTACAGAGCCGCCAACCTGCTCCTGACATAAACGTCAGACTGAGTGACTAACCATGCATCTTTGAATATTTTTCTTCCTCCCCAACTTAATCAATACCTGTATAATTGATCAGGTGGGCCATATGGCCCCACAGATTTGCAGATTAAGACAATTAGGACACCAGCCAGGTAATTGCTCAAGCTGGCATTTTGCATAACGAAGATGAGCAAACTTAATGCTTTGTCTTCCTTAGCAAAAGCAAGCTCCATCTGGTCTTGGGCATAATTCATACCATGCCGAGCTAAAAATGGGTATAACCGTATTTAGACAAAATATTGAATAAAATTAAATTATGTGGCAGTAAATTTGTAAGATTTTCTGCCATAGAATCTGTACTAAAATGAGATAGTAAAAATTTAACACCAGAATACTAAAGCTGCTGCTCAGACCGAAATTTTACAGATGC
This sequence comes from Myocastor coypus, assembly GCA_004027025.1. Lineage (NCBI taxonomy): Eukaryota > Metazoa > Chordata > Mammalia > Rodentia > Myocastoridae > Myocastor > Myocastor coypus. Next base: position 55,623 of record PVJA010009190.1, on the reverse strand, counting down.
TCTGAGTGGGAGATGAAGGTACTTGAAAATAAGTAGACACCATTTTCTAGGTCTACTTCTCAAAGATGGGAAAGTCTAAGGTGAGGGCAGCTCCAACTGTGATCCCTAAAAGGGCCAGGAATAGGGGATACCCAGAAAGCAAGATCAAGTATAAGGAAAGCGAAACTATCTATTGTCTGGAACTCAGACTTATGGAGCATACCCTGCCCACACTGCAACCCTATTAGGAGAAAATAAGCAAAACAAACAGAAATTCAAATATAGAATTAGTATTTCTCTTCAGCAGGTAGCCTTATTTTCCTGAGTCTGGAACCATGCAGACTTGTGTTGGGTTTCTATAGACCCTCATGCATGCCGGCTCATAAATCAACCCCTGTCTGTGGCCATCCTTCTCTGCCAACTAACCCTCCATCCCACATGACCCTACTCTGTCTCATCCTACATACGTCAGCTCAAAATTGTAAAAGGAGTTTTTTTTAAATTTTGAAATGGCATTTACTTTGTTAACTATGGGAAGTTTTGAAGGTGGCTTGTTGTGATGTTCTCTAGGCATTGTGACTGATAAAATCGAGGCCAGAAGGTCAGGCCCTGTTACATGTACCTGAAGTATGGCAGGAGGATTCTTCTCACGACAAACTGTTCCAGTGAATGAATTCTTTCATTACAGGAGAATGTCATATAAACTCTCTTGAGGGGCCCGGCGGGATGGCTCAGTGTTCTAAAGCACCTGCTTGGAAAAGCTTGGGCAGCTTCAGGGACCTTGGTTCGATCCCCGGCACCACATGCTGTGCCAGCCCTGCCTTCGGGGCAGGCTGAGCCGGCCATAAAAATGAGTGAATAAACAAATAAAGGTTCTGAAACAAGAAAAAAGTAAATAAATAAAATTTTAAAAAATAATAATAAATTCTCTTGATAGAGAATTAATTCCTTGACTATAGTAATACACAAGGCATATGGTAGTAATTTTTAAAATACTGTTGGTTGCTGAAAATCTGGCTTGATTATAAACTAGGAGAATTGCTTGTAGTCATTTGCATCTTGTAGGCCCTTTTGTTTTACTTTTCAATTAATTTGTGTGACGGCAAGAAAGAGGCAGGAGGGAAATTTTCAGTTCCTTCCCAGAGACATTATTTTATTCCATTTTGGTTTTCCTCCATGCCACTGGAAGGACACCAAGGGACTCCTCTGTTTGTAAATCTTCTGCAGAAGGTAACCCAGAATCCACCGGCATTCTCAGAACTGTCCCAGATGAGGGCAAGCTGGGTTTCTCCAGCCTCCTGCAATGGGAAGTGGGGCCTGGCATCCTGAGAACAAGGCAGGGAATAAAGGGTCACTGTCCTGGTCTCTATGGCTGGGTTTCTTCCCAAGCTGTCAAGGCTGTCCCACCCAATAGCTAAGTCACTCGAAAGTCTCTTGCCCTCCCCTAAACGTGTCCTCCTCTCACTGGTGTGCTTCTACCTTCCTCTTTCACTTACAAGGACTCTGTGATTGCTCTGGGCCCACTTAAATAAGCTCGAATAACCTCCCGCTACCAAAATTCCTCACCTAACTGTACTGGTAAAGTCCACATTTTGTGTACAGTGGCATATTGGCAGGTTCCAGGGATTACGATTTGGACATCTTTGGGGAAGCATTTTTTTCTGCCTAGCACAAGACTACACATTGTTGAGTATTACTCTTAAAAGAGAAGTATTAAAAGATTTATGATCAGTTGTCATGTTTTCTAAGTGTTCATCTCCTTCTTACATAGACCCATACTTTTTTATTTCTCTGCCCTAAATCTTTTTTGTAATAATAATAGTAGTGCATATTGAGTATTTTGTAGGTACCAGGTACTGTGATAAACAATATGCTTGCATTTTAATAGTTAACTATCTCAATAATCTGAAGAAGTGCTATCATCCGCATGTCATAAGTGAGAAAACAGAGAGAGGTTAGGACATTTGTCCAAGGTTACATGGCTGAACTTCAAACCAAGGTCTCCCTGGATCCTGACCAAATATGTTGAGGCTTCTACAAGTACAGGTGTGCGTGTTGCTCGTGTTTCATTCTTGTGCACATCTGTCTTGGGTCTCCTGCGTCTCGGCTCCACATCGCCATCATTCTAGGACCCAAGCTGAAGAAGCAGCTCCTACCTGACCGTATGTTTCTCTGATGTTTCCCTTGTTAGCAAAAGAGAAAGGAAAAGATGGTGGCACTTCACACTGGCTTTTAGAGCTCTCATTTGGAGGTGACCCTGTCTCACTGGGCATCACTTCTGCCCACAGCTCCCTGGCCAAGTCTGGCATCCTTGTGGCTGCGAGGCTCATCCTCTCACCACTCAGGGCAGCAGGCACTAGGGAGTGGTGATACAGCCCGCCACAGTGCTTAGCTACCATGCCCACTGGAAGTGGGAGAACAGTAACCAATCACCGTCTCGACCATTACCAGAGAAATTCAAGATAATGGGGACTTTCCTCAGTAGAAGGTCACTCTCCTCCAGGCCATATAGACTTAAGTGTCTGTGTATTAAAAGCCACTTGAATAAAAGGATATTATCAGGTGTTCAAAGTTTCCTTTATCCATTTACCAGTGTGACTAATATCCCATCAATAAGAAGTTGTGCCCCCTGAGGATAGCTATGTGCTCCTAGGTGTTCTGACTATTCTCTGAGGGGAATTTCCCCAACTACTAGGACTTGATTGGTATAGAACTCCCTCAGAGCAAATCAAGTAAGAGTATCCAGTACATTTAGGATTCTAATCAGATGAATGCTGTTCTCTGAGGACAATTCTTAAAACTCAAAGATTTGGAGTAGATTTATCCAGTGTTCAATCTGCATGCCTAGAAGCTGATGGTGTTCTATAGAAATGTCTCAGAAGCGACCAGAGAGGGATCCATATACCCCTTTGTCTTCTTTGCTGAGGCTTGACATGCCCACAAGCTAAGACTGGGATAAGAAATAGAACTTTCAGTAAGCAGACAGAGAGACAGACAGATGGGAAGACAGACAGAGGGACAGACACAGACAGAGATCCTTTTAATCTAAGGATGTGAGAAGATCTGCTATAAGAAACTCCATTAGTCAGCCTTCCTGGCCATTAAGAAGAAGAGGTGTCAAAAGTCCAGGGGACAGCTGGGCCAGGAGAAAAATAGGAGAGAGGCTCAAGAGGAGAGACTTGTTATCTGTGACTCCCAAAGGGCCCAGTGACTGTGCCTCCTGACTCTTGAAGTAAGGTTAGCTGACAGACCCATTCCTCACACCCCCACCTACTTTAGACTCCGGGATCAGGGTGTGAGCTGGAGTATTCACAAGTAAGGCAAGCTATCAAGGCCTGGTTGCTACCACTTCTTATGGTAGTATTGAGCATATATCTGAAGGCTTTTGCTCAAGATTTTATTTCATTTTTTAGGGGCCAGCCTGATAGCCCAGTGGATTAACGCACCTGCTTCAGCAGGGGGTTGGGTTTGGATCCCTGGCGTGCCATATTGGCCCTGCCCCTGAGGCGCACTGAGACAGTGATTGAGGGTGCTGTGGTGCACACCTGTAGTCCCAGCGCTTGGGAAGCTGAAAACAGGAAGATCACTATGAGCCCGATCTACATAGTGAGACCCTGTAGACCCTGTATCCCCTGTCCTAAATGCATTTTTTTTTTTTTTTTGTGGGACCAGGGTTCGAACTCACGACCTTGCACTTGCCCAGCAGGCACTTGTCTAAATGCACTTTTTAAAAGATTTTATTTAATTTTCTGATAAAAGCTTAAAGCCCCACATGTTATTTTAGCCTTCCTAGTCCATAGAAAAGGAAATCAGAGTTCAGAAAAGTCTCCTCTGGGACAGGTCAGATAGCTCAGCGGATTAAAGTGCCTGTTTAGGCAGACGAAGGGACTAGGTGTTCAATTCCCAGCCTGCCCTGCCAGCCCCACCCCCAGGGCACACTGAGATGGTGATTGAGACTGGGCATGGCAGCACACACCTATGGGCACACACCTGTGCTCCCAGCTCTCGGGAGGCTGAACATAGGAGAATCACTATAAGTCGGATCTGTGTAGTGAGACCCTATAGAGCCTGTACTAAATACTTTTTTTTTTTTTTTTTTTTTTTTTTTTTTTTTTTTTTTTTTTTTTTTTTGAAAAGTCCCATCTGGGCTCAAAAGAAGAACAAGTAGAAAGTGGGCACCAGAACCAGGACTCCCAGGGTCCCAGTTCAGCGCTCCCTCCCTTCAGCTCCTGGGCTCCAACCTTGGTGCTCAGAGCCCCTTCATCAAGGGTAGAACCCACGCTTTCCCTGGGAGCCTCACTCCCTGCCACATGGGGAGCAGACGAGCACCTTAGATGCTGCTGCCACAGTGCCCTGTAGAAGAGGAACCCAGCCCTCCTCTTCCAGCGCGACTCTGCTCACTGGAACCGTATCAGCCATAGCAGGTGAGCATGTGCTTCAGGCTTCTGATTCCCACTGTCTTGGTGTCTTCTCCTTCAAGCTGTCCCCTACTCCTTGGAATCACCTCTCCAGCTCACCAGGGTGGTGCAGCCTGCCAACCAGCTGCCAGTCAGCTTGTTACACTAGTTTGCCACGTTGCAGTAACAGGATGGTGTCAAAGCCCAGATGTTTCAGCACAAATAAATAGCACATCTGGGACCTGGAAGGGGTCCGGCTACATAGCACTGAAAAGGCTGGGATAGAAACAGAGCCAAATGACACACAGCTGGGAACTGCTAAGTTTGACAGAGGGTGGGGATGGTGAAAGAAAAGAAAAGAAGGAGAAAAAAAAAATGTTCAAACCAGAGATTACTCTTGTCTGGAAGATTCTGAATTAAAATTGCTAAGAAACAGAAGCATGGTGTATCTAACAGTTGAATGAAGTGCATTCCTATAAAAACAATACTGTAAGAAAACTGACGTCAAAACAGAGGAGCAGAGCAGGTTTGAGAAGCTGGACTCCTGCATGTGCGCCTGCTTACATGGGTTGGCCCAGTGCCTTCCGGCTTCTGGTTATCTCACTTTGTAAGTGACTTCACAGTGAGCAGGGGAAAGAGCCAGCCCTGTGCTGATGAGGAGTCCAGGGCTCCTCACCGGAATTGCCCACCTTTGGAAGTTTAACAAATTCCCATAAAGAGAGTCAAAGAGGAGGCCTTCGAGGAGGAGGAGGAGGAGGAGGATGTGTCGTGACATCACCCCCTGCCGCCTCAGGGACCTGAGCAGACTGAGTCACCCGGATGAATCAGCAATAGCTGCTCAAGGAACGGCACACACCCACGCGTGTAGCCAGCAGTGAAGCTTATGATGACATCACCACGCAGAGACGTCTAAGCATAGGAGAAATTAGGACCAAAGGAAGAGAGGAAAGCAGTGCTTTCCCTACCTCTTTGCAGAAACCAAATGCATGTCTTATCTCTTCATAGTTACCTTAATTTTATCTCCTAGATTAAAAATACTCCACTTTAAGCTATCATCAAGAAATGCCAAGCTAGACATACTGGCACGTGCCTGGATTCTTAGCACTCTAGAGGGCTGAGGCAGAATGATAGCAAGCTCAAACTCCACTAGTAACTTAGACCCTATTTCAAAATATAAATAAATAAATCAGAAGGCTTGAGATTATAGCTTACCATTAAGGCTTTGAGTGCAATTCCCAGTACCAAAGAAAATCACAGTATACCAAATGGAGCAACTATATAACTAGCATAAGTAGTTCAAGCCCAATCTAGGGGGTTTAGTGAGACCCTATCTCAGAGTACAAAATAAAAAATGAAAGGGCTGGAAATGTAGTACAAAGGCCCTAGATTCAGTCTCTAGGAGAGGCAGAGACAGCAACAGACACAGAGACAGATGTAAGGCTTTCTAAGCAAAGCTTACAGGGCGCAGGTTGTTCGTTCCTTTTGATACCCTTTCACTGTGTCCCTCTTTTGTAACAAGTAATGTAGCCTGGATCCTAGAAAGGCTTCAGCCATCTTGGGGCTGAACTCAGACAGTGATAAAGATGAACACTTACTTGTCCAGTAAATAAACCAGACTACCAAACAGAATGAATCTACCACTGTAATCAATTGTCACCACTGGTTTGGTTAAGAGTCCGGGTTTTCTATATGCACAGGGGATCTGAAAGGAAGAATAACTTTCTTTGAGTCTTAGTTAGGAAAACACTGAGTGCTTTCTAGGGAACCCTGAAAATGATTGGCCCATCACTCAAGGACTAGTCTTGGATACTCACTCTCAGTCTGCAAATTTGCAGTATTCTATGGAAGGGTCTCTCAATTACTGTTTCCTCATGGCTGGGACAAATACCTAACACCCAAAATGAAGGAAGGAAAGGTTTATGTAGTTCACAGTTGCTGGAGGTTTCAGTCCATACTCAGCTAGTTCCAAGGCAGAGTGGCACAGGGTAGAGAGCAACCTTCCATGGCAGCAGCAAAGAGCAGAGGGCAAAGGGAGTGTCAGCAACCCAGGCAGCCAGCTAGCCTCTCCTCCTTCCTTACATTGTAATGTGAATTCCCTGCCCTAGGGAAGGTGCAGCATCCATATGTACAAGAATCAATCATAAACTCCAGAATCTACCTTATGACTGCATGAGGCTTTAGGGGAATATCTATTCACAAACTATAACAAGGGAAGAGAGCAGGTAACCTTCATAATGTTGTGTCATGTTATGATGTTATATTATGCTATGCTATGCTGTGCTGTGCTATGCTATGCTATGCTATGCTATGCTATGCTATGCTATGCTATGTTATGGTTATCATGAAGTCTTTTAATGAAATACATGGGCCAGGTGTGGTGATGTACACCTATAATCCCAGCACTTGGGAATCTGAAGCAGGAAGATTGACGTAAGCTCAAAGCCAGCTTGGGCTACATGGTGAGTTCAAGGCCACCCTGAACTATACCATGAGACCTTGTCTTAAAAAGTTAATCAATTAGGGGCCCGGTGGGACGGCTCAGTGGTCTAAAGCACCTGCATGGGAAGGCTTGGGAGGCTGCAGGGACCGCGGTTCGATCCCCAGCACCACATGCTGCACCAGCCCTGCCCTCGGGGCGGGCTGAGCCAGCCATAAAAATGAGTGAATAAACAAATTTAAAAAAAAAAAATTAATCAATTAATTAATTGATTCAATATAAAATATATGGAGGAAATATGATTCAAAGTTGATTCTGTTATAGATTAACACATAAATTTAAGATTTGTGTTCATTAATTCAAGAAATATTTATTGAATGTTCTAATTGCAAGACAGCATACTGGGGAATACATTCTAGAATGGACTAGGCCCTGCCACTAAGGAGCTTAAAGGAAAAACACTTAATTCTGCCTTATTTCATTTCCCAGACTGCAAACCAATTCTAAGACTGCATAGTTCTTTGGCTATCTCAGAATAAAAGTAGAGTTGCTTTCAGAAACTCCTAATTTTGTAGTGTTTCAAGAACACAAAAACTGCATAAAAGGGTGCAGTCCAGATTTCTTTCTGTAATCTGGTAACTAATTTGTGACTTAAAATCTACTGCAGAGACTCCAAACAAAAGTAATATTTTGGGGAAACAAAGTTGGGGGATTGAACATGCAGTGTTTCCTAAAAGCAGTGTTTCCTAAATGTATTTCTTAATTCAAAATCCATACAATTCAGGAGCAACCCCGAAGGGCTCTGTGGTAAAGCACTTGCCTACCATGTGTGAAACCCTGGGAAGACGCCCAGCACTGCAGAAAACAAGACAAGCAATCTTGAAATACTTGGATGCTGTTCACTACTTAAAATGGCATTGCTATGGGACAATAACACGAACCTCATTTTCAGTATATTTTGTGTAATTGAAATTATGGGATTTCTGGCTTTGTTTTTGCTCTAGTTTAGAAGTAGGCTGGATCTTTTCTCTTTGGTCACCCACATCCTTCTCTACTCTGCTCTGTAGGCCCCAGTAGTTCTATCTAGAATGACTACATCTGCAGCTTCCCTTCCTTCTAGCTTCTAGGCAAGTTCTCCCCACAGATGGTACATTAGAGAGTAGTCAAGGTAGCTAACCCTGAGACTGCCTCTCTGCAGGGTTTCTCTGGATGAGCCACGTCTGCCGATGGCCTCAGCTTCTTTCAGGTAGCCTGCTCCGCATACACCTGTTCTGGGGCTTCAGTAATTGTCCTCTTATGTCTGGAAGAAATACGTGCTCTGTTCCTGGATAGTTTTCTGCATCCTGTTCACATAGTTGTGAATGGCCCTTCCTTCCAATTTAAGTGCACCATCTATTTCTTGCCTTGTCAGATCCAGAGGAATTTATATTAGCTCAAGTTTTGTACCTAGGGAGAGACTTTACTTACAGTATTTTTATACTACATAACTTCAAATCTGCATGGCTCAAATTTACATAAAAAGTAAAATTCAAAAGATCCATAGGCCCATCTGTATCAGTAACAAGGTAAAAAATTAAACCTTACAACAATGTGACTTACAATTTCCCTTTCTAGCTTAAGCTATTACCGTTTGTAACTTCTGGAGACTTTCTTTCATGCTTTGCTTTTAGCTTAACTAGCAGATGCAAGATTGTCCAATAACGATTCTGTCTGCCCTGCCTCATTTATTCCTTGGCAAAAGGACAAACACACTTTACAGCCCATGCTTAAGACAATCATCTCTCTGCCTATCTAATCATTGGAAATCCATTCCCAGGAAACAATAACCTCTGAACTATTCAGAAGCAGGCAGATGACTTTGCTCCTTCTTCCACTGCAGCACTGGGGTTGAGTTTCATTTCACTTGATCTCTTTATTTCGGCGTTCCTTGCAGGGTTACTGTTTCAGTAGCAGAGAGTTTGGCTTTATCTCCAGCTCAGTAAAGCAAAAGCACATAGTTTGGCCATAGGCAAATGCCCATCACCAAGAGCTGTGAGACATCTGCCGATTTGTAGACCCACCTATCATTTCAGAACTTCTCATGTCCATCTCAAACTCCCCATCTATCCATTCATTCTTTTTTCCAAAAAAGTGTGTTTAGGATAGGGTCTATGGGGTCTATAGGGTCTCACTACACAAATTGGACTTGCAGTGATTCTCCTGTTTTCAGTCTCCCAACAACTGGGATTGTGGGTGCGCACCTCCATGTCCGGTCTCAGTTGCTCTCCCCGCAGGCAGGACTAACATTGCAAGCCAGGTATCAAACCCCAGCTGCTGCCTAAGTAGTTGCTTTAGTCTGCTGAGCTATCTGGCTCGCCTTTATCCATTCATTCTTATTCCTTGATGCCATTCGTACTTTATCTTTTGCAAGAAAATGTATTCTGGAGACATACTTGGAAGAGGCAGCCAACAGTTTCCTGAGGCTCATATCCAAAGACTATGAGTTCCATGAAAAGGCTGGGTGGACACTGACCTGTTTTCTCACGGACAGGAGACATTGCACAATGGCTGAGAATGCTGACTTTATACCAGACGTGGATTTCAATCCTGGTTTCATGTTCTATTATCTGTATAACTTGGGTCAATTGCTTAACTACTCTCCGTTTTGCTTGTGATCTTTGTCACTGCGATATTGTTAATACCTACCTCAATGGTTATTGAGGAAATCAAATGAAATAGTAGCCGCAATGCTCTTAGCCCTGTGCGTGGCACAATGTACACTCAGTAAACTGTAGGTGCTGTCAAACAGTGAGCCCTTGCGTTTTCTGCTGCACAGTGAGTCCCTTCAGAGCCACACACACTGCACCTCCCATTGCCTGGCCGCAGTGTACAGAAACAGAAGGACCTCCTCCTCTTTTCGATAAGTCTCGATTTGCTGATCATCTCCACTCACATTTTCCTGACCCACACAGATCTCAGCCCCGTAAACTCAGCATGATGAAAGCAAGCAGAGTCCTGGGAATACAGGGTTTGTTCTTTTTGAAAGCATGGGATTTTTAGCACAAACACTTTGGAAATCAGTGTGGAGATTCCTTAAAAAAACGTGAAAATAGATATTCCATTTGATCTGACTATTCCCTATCTTGGCATCCTCTCCAAAGAGCTAAAGACATCACGTTACAGTGATACATGCATGCCTACGCTTGTGGCAGCACGATTCACAACTGCTAAGTCTTGAAATCAGCCTATATTTCCATAAACAGATGCCTGGATAAAGAAAATAAGATATTTATACACAGCGAAGTCCTACACCACCATAATGCAAGTCTTGAGTCATTTGTCAGAAAATAGATACATCTTAAGACCATAATGTAAAGTGAAATAAATCAGACATGTCAGCTGAAATATCCATGGCATCTCTTATATCTTATCAATGTATAAATAATTTAAAGAGCAAAACAAATGATGGATAACAGGAATTAGAAAGGCAGCACCTTTGCAAATAGAAAAGGGGTCTAAAGATGAAGGACACAGGAAGAAAGGACAGGAGGAGGAGAAGTAAAAAGAAGCAAGATGTGCTCATGCATTACCAACTTCCCAGGGTAGACGTAATCACTGTGGACTGCAAATACAGACTGATATAAACATTTTTAAAGTTAAGAAGAATCATTAGTTTTTGAGGATAAAAGATTAGACTAGCTGGACTTCTCTGATGTCTCTCGGAATCAAGGAAGACCGGAAAATTCCACCCAGCCTATAAAACTGTCTTAACAGCTAAACCTTCCTGGTTTCCTATCCACTGGCAACGTCTCTCCTGAAGTTACAATTATTCTCTGTTCCTTGTGTCCCCATAATCTGTGAATTTTGAATTTAATTCTTTTAGTGAATGGATGTCACTAAAGAATTTTAAACAACAAGTATTTAGGTTGTGATCTTCAAAAGAGGGTTCTCAGAATGCCAAAGATGGGGTCAATCCATTTCAGTGCTGCTTGAACGTTAATGTGCATCGCATCACTTCATGATCCAGTAAAAATGCAAATTCTGATGTGCTGTGAGCCTGGGTTAGATCTCAGTTTTTGGTACTGTTACTCAGTGCTTCTGGTTCATGGGCTTCACCTTAAGTATGAAGAAGCCAACGCATTTACTCCAGGCTCTGATCGCCCAAGTTCTGTGAAGGCCTATATTGTCTCTCACGCTGTGAACTCCTAGACTACAGTGTCTAGCATATTTACTAGCTTTAGTAATTGCTTCCTGACAATATTGATGTTGATTGACGCCAACAAAAATATGAAGATTCATTACATCATTGAAAATGTGCCCCGATGATTTCTAGGTGCTTATTTTTTTATTTGAAGATAGAACAAATTGAACCTTGGGTTTACTTACCTAGTTTAGATTTTTCTATATGCAGCAATTTGGGTTTGAAATACGCTCCCAAAAAGACAGCTGAATTAATTAACAGCCTGTGATGCTGTGGAGAGGTGATAGAATTCCTAAGATGTGGAGCCTCATCCGAGGCACTTAGGTCACTGGGAACTTGCTCTGGAAGAAGCTATATTGTATTAGAATCCCAGTCCCCCCTCTATCTCTCTGCCTCGCTTTCCTTCCGGCAACCATGAGCCAGTGGCTCTGCTCCACCCCGCACTCCCACCATAAGTTACTGCCTCATCACAGATGCAAAAGAAATTGGCCAACTGAGCACAGACTGAAGCTCAGACACTGTGAGCCACAGTAAACCCATCCTCCTTCGCAGTTGATTTATCTCATGGAAAGCCGGCTAACACGCTTTCCAACAATTTCAGGCTGTTTTGAAGGGAGCACCAAGTTAGTGGTTTTCAACAAATTGTTGTGGTTCAGTAAATAATGGTTCAACTCACTGGGGAAAAAAATCTGTTATCTTAGTTCTCTGACAGCACTGACTGGTCACTATAATGCCTCTTGCAGAGAAAGACCAAGTGTCAGAATGCCCCAAGTCCTTTTCTCAGCTCTTCTTCCTTGTCCTTGGGCTTAGGTAAAAGTAAAGCCACAAAGCCACATCCCCTGTTCTCAGCCACTCACACATTTCTAAATCATTCAAATCAGTTCTGATTGTTTTTTGTGGTAAAGTATATTCAACTTGATCTTCATTTCTGCTTCCTGTCTTATTTTTCAAAAGACTTCAAATTTGATAGGAGAAAGAAGATGTTTATATTGAACCTTTGAGCTTGTAGAATTCGTTGCGGGATTAAAAGACCATAAAAATGTGAGTGCTAACATAAATTACTCTTAAAGTGCCAACCAAAATTCTAAGACTTTTCTACACGCTAATTCACTTGAGTCTCCCCAGTTCTCTGAGTAACACACTGTTATTCTCCTCTCGTTTTACAGATAAGTAAAACAGTTGCAGGGAAGGGTTCAATAATTTGCACAAAGTCACACAGCCTGCACTTGGGAGCTGTGTCTCAAACCTTGGCAGTCTGGAGCTATGGGTCAGCTTATCTACTGAGGAAGACCACTACTCAGATTGACAAGAATTACTACTTGGAAGGAAAATAATTTATGCCAGTGATTGAAGTTATGCTTCAAGGCTGGGAGCTTCGGCCTTTGGTTCTAGACCATTCAGGCTGCTATGACAAACTACTGTAGATTGGGTGGCTTTAAAATAACAGAAATTTACTTGCTAAAGCTCTGGAGACAGGGAAGTTTTAGATCAAGTGCAGGCAGGTTTGGAGTCTGTAGAAGCCCTGCTCTCTGGTTTATTACAGATGGGATGACCTTACTCTATGGGGCCTCCTTGTAAAAGGACTAATTCAATTTAGTCCCAAGGCTTAATCACTCCCCAAAGATGCTACCTCCTAATATGGTCAAATGTGAAGATAAAATTTCAGCCTATGAATTTTGGGGTGGAGGGGAGGGGAGGGAAGCAGCAAACATACAGACCACAGAAGCTTTGTATTTTTGCTCAAGTAAATACAGGCCATGCAAGTTTTTCAAATTGTAGATTAGCAGCAGCCTTTATTGTAGTTAAGGGACTGCTTCATGAATGTGTAATAGATTTTTATGGCTGCATAAAAAATTAACACAACCTTGGAAATTTAAAACAGCAAGTGTTTTATCATCTCACTTTTCCATGGATCAGGAGTTCCAGCTGAGCGCTGTGCTCAGGACCTGACAGAGCCACAGCCACAACGTTGGCCACGGCTATGGTCCCACTGGAGCTTAGTAGGTGCCTCTCCAAGCTCATGTGGTTGTTAACAGTATCTGGCTCCTTGCACCTAGGTGTCCTCCCTTCCCTCAGCATTGCACAGCCTGACAAGGCTAGTACGCAAAACTCTTGTTTTTAAGGCTTTCTCTTAATTAAAACAATATAATCATCCTTCCTTTGGCTAACTGACAGTCTAACCCATTCATCACATCCACACGGCTCTTTCATACTTTACGGAAGAGGTTTACACAGGATGTGTGTACCACAGGGCAAGAATTTAGGGACTTCATCTTAGAATTGCCTCCCATATTAATGATGACTGTGATATCTGCTAAGGGTGACACTGACCTGGCCTTTCAAGAGCTCTCAAGGTGGAGTCTGAACCTCAAAGAGCATTCCTCAGAAAGAATTTGATCTCAGGGAAAATACAACCAGTCAAAGCTAACCCTAAAATTGGCAGAGCTTCTGTATACAAGCTTTTTAGACAATGGGATATGGAGCAATGGGTTTTTTTATTTTATTACTTTTAATAAGAAATATCAATGAGATAGTTTCAAAATACATTAGTAGGACAGCCATAATAATTAATACAATGCATATTGTTGTCTTCCTAGTAGTTGTTCAGAGTAGAAGATGCAGAAATGATAGCTTTTCTAAATACTATTGGTACAAATATTTCTTCTCATTGAACTAAGAGAAAGTAGTTGTATGTATAGTCCAGTAGTCCATAATAGTAGTGAATTATTGGCAGGACTGGCAATGTTGGAAGCTGTTGACTTGATTCTTTTACAGCTCAGCATACTAACCTGGCTTTACTTTTTATGCCTTGTGGTTAAACTTTTCTGCTGGATGGTTAAGGCCAAGTTAAAGCAAGACCTATATAACAAAATATGTAACTTTTGTACCTGACAAGGTCAGTCAAATCCCCTCAGGATTTATCCCAAAGCCATGTACAGCATTTTATAGAACTTCTGTCAGTGTCAGCCACCTGGATGAGTCACGGTCATTGCTTGACTAGTTTGGAGCAATGGTTTTCTACTTGTACTGTTTTTAGATATTTCTTTAGGCCACGTCTTCAAACTACAAAGGTAGCTAGCTGGGTTTTTCCTGGCTGCAGAGGACCAGTGTTTTTTTTGTGTGTGCCACCAGCAGCATGCACTGTCAGATTACCTACTCAACATTCTGATCCTTTGCATGTTGTTTAAAACCGTACTGCATGACAAGGAAAGGAAATGTGAAAATAGGTGACTAACCCACAGTTAGCGGCCCCACTATGGCCCCAACTGCTAAGGCTCAGTTCACTCTGAGTTTGCCAAATGCATATGTGTAGCCTTCACTTTACAGTTCCAGGTCCCTAACGATGATGACATTTGAACTATGGTGCTCTAAACGGATGGCAAATTGCGATACACCCAAAAGATGCAAAGGTAATTGAGGAGCCTGAAACAGTGCCTTTGGAAGCAGTTTTGCTCAGAAATTCAGGGAAGAACTAGAATTACTATCCAAATATCCTCCTATGTTTTTATATCAACAGAGCAAAGAGAGAATAAGAGAAATAAAAGAAGCTGGACTTTCCAAGCAGGAGGAAGAGAAAATTCTACCCTAGACTTTTAAAGGTAGATGGACATGACTGGAATAAGGCCGCACACCCAGCCCCACATGTTCAGGGATTAGTAAGAAGCGAAGCCAAGCCTGATGCAGACTCCTACTGACCCTTTTGCTGAGGCACCCCCAGTTTAGCAGCTGGGGGAAGTCATGCACTCAGAGCTGAAGGAAGAGCACCAATCATCAGAACAACTGGAGAGCTACTTGCAGAAGACTGCAACAGCTCTGCCTAGCGATTATAGAAACTTTGGGCAGTTTCAAGGAGGAACGATCCAACTTTAATACTTACAAGAAATCCTAAGTGATTTCAAGGTAGCACCATTATTTTTTTTTCAGAGTGAAAAACTTTATTTTTAACTGGTTTCCACAAGAAAACAAATGGACAATAGCTGGAAACATGAGCAGTGTCTCCCCCAGTAGCAGGCATGGTAGGGAGACCTCTGGTTTTCCTCTCTACGCCCCAGCAGAAGTGGGACCCCAGGGGAATGGCCATGCTCCCTCCATCAGTTGGAGGCCCTGGGACCATTCAGATAAGTCCAGTCCTGCAGCTACAGTAGGTTGAGCAGCCAAAGGCCAGGCCAGGGAGACAGTGGACAGAGGGGCCCTGGATGCCACCCCTCCAGGTCCACATCATCATTGTTATAAATGAAGATGCGGGTATTACTTCCATCCTGAAGAAATCCATGGAATTTGGACAATTTGAAACTCAGTGAAATAACGCAGGACCAAGATGGATGAGGTACAGGTCCTAGGATATGTGTAGGTCTAATTGGATGCTGGCTCTGAGGCCAGAGTCTTCACATCACAGGAATGGAGATGAATGACCATGGATGACAGGAGGATCCAGACATCTGTGAGTGCTTAACTCTCAGTCTGCAAATCCTCAAGGCAACATCTAAACGGGTATGACAGGAAAATGAAGACAGACTCCTAACATTTCAAAATTCTAATTTGCTTTGTGGAAGAGAAATAGACGTGGAATTGGCCCTTGGTGATGGAGGCCACCATTGCTATAAATTCCTTAACCTGGCAAGAAAGCAAGAACATATTCACCTTCAGTTTCTAATGAAGGAAGTGGCTTTCTTATGGCTTTCTCCACAATGCTCAATATGGTATCGTAAGCAATTTCTTTATCAAGATGTCTCCCAACTGAGCTTAGATTCACTCCGTTAAGTTCTCCCTGTTGAGCTTAGGGTTACAGAATACTGATGAGTGGCCTAGACCATCTGGCTGACATTTGCATAAAGTTGAAACCAAGCATGTCTCTGTCTACCCTGTTTGTCACAGTACTTACTGTGGTTTTCATGTCACTGAACACGGAGTTGGAGGAACATAGTTTGGACAGGAATACTGGTACTAATGCTCGTAAGTTGCTTATGTTCTACAATATGGTAATTTAGTCTTTGAAAGTGAATGATAAACGTAAGTGTCCTGTTTGTTCTTTAGACTCATTCAACTAAAAGGCTTCATGTTGGATTAATTTACTTCGAATGTGCCAAAAGAATCCCATATCTCCTACCTGAATGAAACTCACCTACACTGAGGCCCTGAGAATCCAGCTGGCCCAGTCCAAGCTAAGCCGCCTGAGAAGCATGACACCAGCCCCTGGACCAAGGCTGGGCCAGCAACCTGACCAAGCACTCTCTTGGTGCCTTTCCTCCTCCTGACAGTCCTCCTCCTTGTGTTCCCAGCCATTCTGCATCCCCGAGTTCTCCACTGCAGCATCTGCTCTCTCTCCTGCTCACTGCCCAGTTTGCCTTCTACATCTGTGCTGTCCAGTGTGATAACTATACATGGCTGTGGAACCCTTGAACCCAGGTCCTCCAAATTATGTTATCCTGTAATGTTGATAAATACTCTGTAGTTAGCATGAGGAAAAAAAATACTCACTAACAACTTACACTGAGGCCAGGTTGCAATTGTAACTTTTTCTATGTGCTATTAAACATGATAAAATTAATTCTACCTTTTTTTTTAATCTTTTTTATATGTGGCCACTAGAAGATTCTAAATGACATATGTGGCTCACATATTTCAAATATGAATGTAGCATCCCTGGCCGCAGAGGTATCACTTTATCCTCTCTGGCTCCTGGCCTACTAAAACTTCTGCATCATCTTCATTCTTCCATATAATCATGAACTAGAGGTGGAATGTGATTCAGTGCTCAAGTTCTCGCCCAACATGGAGGAGGAGCTTGGTTTGATCTTTACTATCTAAAAAAAAAAAAAAAGCTTTCAGTGTTTTCTGGTGGAAAATTATTTTAAAATTGCACCATCCCTCCATGGCCTTCATGGATGTCCATGCCTAGTTTGACTCTTTGTGTGCTCCTCCTCCTCCTCCACACTTGCTGCGTCTCTGTTTTGTCCTTGGGGCCAAGCAGCAGACCACACAAGCATCTGATGGCTTCGGCCATCCAGCAGTTCATAGTCAATCTGGGCATCACCATTTGCTTAGACACATCTAAAACATAGGCATGATTTTCCCGTAAAGGCACCAATCAAACAGAAGCTCCAGGTGCCAATGCAAGATGTCAGAAACTCTTTGTCCCTTAGATCACGGAAGAAGTTTCACAAAGCCTTTTAACTCCACCCACTACTGTCTACATTCTACTAGCCTATTGCATTCATTGTCGGGCACTTGGAGACTTTTGTTCACATGCTGAATTTTATCTTTCTTCAATTTTTATTTTTCAGCTTAATGCACATTTGTAGTATGCAACAACTACACGTCTTATGGGGAGTTGATACACGTACAGAACACACCTCAGCTCTTCATCTCCCTTCTGCTGCCCTTTCTCCGTCTCTTGGTCTCCCTTCCCATCTGCCAAAGATCTATCTTCCTACTTCCTATTATCTATCCTGCATTTCGCTCTTGGTTTGTATTTTGAGTTCTCATACAAGAGAAATCGCATGATATTTGAATGTGTGCACCTGATTTATTTTCACACTATGGCCTCAAGGTATATTTATTTTCTTCCAAATGACTTGTTTATCCTTCTTCATGGCAGAATAAGATTCCATTGTGTATATAAATACTACATTTTCTTTACCTGTTCATCTACTGATAGACATATAGGCCACTTCCTTTCTGCTTGGCTGATTTATTTTATTTACTGTAATTTTGGTCCTTGGCAAGCATTACAGGGTATCCATTTCACTAGTGTAGACAGCATTGGGGAGAAAAGGACAACTAACATGAACCAAGCTAGAAAAACAACAGCAACAACAAAAGCCTCTAAACATCTCCCTGTATTTGTCAGTGGGAAGACAGAGCTTGCAGGGGCCCCACCTTACTGAATCTACGTGGTGATATTTTCTCTCCATTCTTTTCTTGCAGGAAAATCAGAGCGAACCCTCAATTCCACCGGAGCCCCACTCCAAGGTGCAAAATACTCTGAGAAAATTATCCTCTTCTTTTCTCCTCCCACTGAGGAAGGCGATGATTGCAGCTCAAGAACCCAAGGAGAATCTCATGTATAAACTGCATCCTTCGGCCACATGGCTTTTAGCATATCTTAACGATGAGACTTAGTTTCAATTCTCTTTGCTTTAAATCTGGTCATTTTAAGTGAGGAATATTTTCCTTGAAGTATTCAGTATTTGCAGCCCAGACGTGTTCTTGCTACACTCTACAGGCTCTTTGGATATAAATGTCCCTAATAGATCACAGTTTGGGGCTTACACTGTCTGTGTTCATCCCAAAGTGTTTATTTCCTTCTTCCTTCAGCAGATGCTATTTCTTTTCGAACCCTTTTTATCTCAAAGCAAACAAGCTTCATCATTTGGAAATACATCTCATGCCATAAAACCAAGTCAATATTAATCACATAGATCACCCAGATAATCACACAGGTAATCACATAGATCGGCGTCAGACACAAAATGAAGGATTTAGAGTGGAGAAAGATGAGATTGGAAGGACCACAGTAGTAATTAATTGCAAAGAACTCAGAAAGCCGAGCCCAAGCTTTGGTGTAGAGATCTAATTTCCTTGGCTCTGCACCACAGGCTGGAATCCCTCTAGGCAGGAGCAGAAGGCCTGAACGCCAGACTCTGATTTTAATCAATCATGGGTTTACTTGCCACGCTGTGGTAGAGGGAGCCTTGCATATACCCACACCTTCTCATGCCTACTCATTTTCTCTGTCTAATATCCCACACCCACACCCTTTTCTCTACTCACCCATACCTGCCTAGCCTAGGAACGCCTTCCCTGGCTTAGGCCCAACCACCCTGCCTGCCCACTCTTGGGATGACTGAACTGCCTTTTTTCTTAAGTGTCCTGCTGCTGCTCCTTGTACAAACCACCACCAGTGTGATCATGGTCCAGTTAGTCAGCCTTCTCCATGGCACATACACTGTTCAGGGCATGAGCTGGTCTTGTTGCACATGGTACTCACAGGGCCTGGCAGAGGTACTAGTAATCCTCGCCCAATATTTTCCAATAAGTGAATTCTACTTTTAATCATTTTTTTATGCATTGAGGACCATATAGAACAGGTCAAGAGGGAAATTGATGAGATCTCTTCCTTACAGAGCTGAGAATCTAAAGATGTACACACCTATTCTATGGCATGGCAGAGCCAGAGTCACTGTGTTCTACACTGGGAAGGGAAGGACTGCAGGAGCTGAGAGCAGGATAGTGAGCTGGGGTGACAGCCTGCTTGTCACTCGTACAACAGGTACACGTTGAAGATAATAATGTAGAGCCCAGGTACGGATAATGAAACGGACAAAAGTCCCTGCTCTAGCCGGGCGTGGTGGCTCACGCCTGTAATCCCAGCACTTGGGAGGCTGAGGCAGGAGGATTGGTGCGAGTTCGAGACCAGCCTGGGCTACAAAAGTGAGCACAGGACCAGCCTCAACTGCATAGTGAGACCCTGTCTCAAAAAGACCAAAAAAAAAAAAAAAAAAAAAGTCCCTGCTCTCCTGGAGCTTATATTCTAATAGATAGAAATAAAATACTTTCAAACATCCTCTGAGGAGGCACACGCTAGCCCAATGAAGGGAACAGTCGCTGGATTTCATGAATCACCTTCTTTCTGCTACTTGTGCAATTGTCAGGCCAGCTGGACTGTTGAGTTGAATATAAAGTGGAAGACCTACTTGTGCACATCTCTTGGTTGCAGATTTATCCTTGCCTCCTTCATATTTCCATGCCGACCCTCTTTTCTTTCTCCAGAAAGCTGTCCAAGTAAAACTTGCCCTTATCAGCTCACAGGCAGGGATGGGACACAACTGCATGACTGTGTATTGACCACTGGGTGTGGCATGACTTTGGCTTTTCACTTGCTATACATATTTTTGAGTACCTTAGATCATGCAGAACACAACAAGATAAATAAAAACCCACCTGCTCCTTCAATAAATATCTGATGAGCACCTAGTAAGGTCTAGGGTGGTACCTTTGTCACTGCAGAGCCTATGATGAGGAAATTAGACAAGGTCTTTTCCACTATGGAGCTGACAGACATAAACAAGCAGGCACACATCAGGCATTTGTCACACAAATGATAGCTCCTGTTCCCTGAGGAGCCCAAACAAGAAAAACTAGAATAAGAGAGCCAGAACAGGGGCCTCCCCCAACCAATTCCCCTGCTTACAATTATAACTTTTCTATATATTTATAGAGCCTTGCATAGTTATTAGCTTTGCATCAGTTTCCCAGGACTGTTGGATTCCCAGGTTGCTGATTGAACATTATTTCTGGGTGTCTGTGAGATGTTTGCAGAGAGCTTAGCATCCAAATGGACACACAGAGTAAATCTCTGCCCCTGTGAAAGTGGGAAGGAACCCACCAATCTGTTGGGCCTGAGTATAACAGAAGAGAAATGAAGGGGCAGATTTGTTCTTTCTGCTTGAACTGGAACATTCCTCTTCTCCTTCCCTTAGGCACTGCTGCTCCTAGTTCTCCAGCCTTTTCCCTTAACTTAGGGATTACCCAACATTTATCCATAAACTCTACCCTTATTTCTCACCAGGTCAGGCTTGGACTGGCTACTGGCTTTCCTGGGCTACCAACCTAAAGACAGCAAGTTATGGAACCTCTCTCTTAGCCTCTATAATCATGTGAGACTTCCTAATAAACCTGCATATCTCTGCATATCTCTATATAGCTGATGGATTCTTTCCCTCTGAAGAACCCTGACTCCTCACCTTTTCAGGAAGACAAGCTACTTTCCATCACAGCAAAAGCTGATTCTTGGGCCAACCAAATAGCTCAGAAGATTAAAGCACCTACAAACAGGCACAGGGAACAAGGGTTCAATCCCTGGGCCTGCTGAGCTGGCCTCACCCCTGAGACCCACGGAGATGACAATTGAGACTGAGTGTAGTGGCACACGGCTGTAATGCCAGCTCTTAGGAGGCTGTAAATAGGCAGATCACTATGAATTCAATCTAGTAGTGAGACCCAGAAATACCCTGTAGAACCTTCCCTAAAAATACAAAAAAAAAAAAAAAAGCTGAATCTTTCATCTGAGCCTCAGTCTGAATTTTGTCCTTCTCTTAGAGAATGGGAGTTTTTTCAGTGTCTGTCTTCTTCACATTTTTCTGGACCATTTATCTGACACCATGGGCTTCGCCTTTCCTGGACAGCCTCCACTATTCCCTATTTTCATGCCTCCCCTTGTTATATGTGCAATAAAAAGCAATGATTTTTTTCTAGCACTTTTCTGATTGATAACTGCCGGCCTCCTTAGTCTTAATTTTTCTTGCTTTCTCCTCTCATTTGCCTCTACATTTAGGTAGTTCCTGTACAATCTTCTCATTTCCCTGTACACACTGTTTATCTGCTCTCAGGCTTCAGAAGTATTTCTCTCTGGTGAGAATCCACCTCAAAGCACTTGGCTTCAGTCCTACATGTCCAATTGCTCTCGGAAATCCCCCACTCTGTATTGTCCCTCAAGATTCCTGAGCAATACATTAAGTGGGACTCTTTACCCCCGAATCCTGTGCTTGCAAGCTATCCTCCCTTTCTACAGAACCACCTCCACCTGCCCTTCTTTGTTAATTTCCTGTCTCAGTGGTAAAACTTCGATCCCTTTGGTCTCCCAAGAACTGGTGTTTTCACCTTCCTATCTCCCTAATATCTCCAGAACCTGCCTTATCTGCATCCCCTTGGCAATGTCTGTCTTAATTTCTTTTTACTCCTTGCTGGGACAAATACTTGACACCCAAAATGAAGGAAGGAAACGTTTATTTAGCTCACAGTTACTGGAGGTTTCAGTCCATATTTGGTTGGCTCCAAGGCTGAGCGGGCACATGGCAGAGAGCAACAGTTCATGGTGGCAGAGCAGCAACAATGGCGACAGAGGCAGTGGAACAACCAAGGGAGCAGAGAGCAACAGCGCACGTCTGTCTCTCTGTCTCTCTTTTTAACTTACCTCAGGCTCTCTGCCTTAGCCTATCCACCTCAGGCCACAGCCATAGTCTCAGTAGTACTCAGGCCATAATCCCAACAGTACTAACATATATAATCCCAATGGATCATCATTCAAGTCTCAAACTCTAGAAGTCCCCACCCCATGAGTGTACGAGGCTTTGGGGTTCAACTAGACATAAACCATAACAATGTCCTTGACATTTCATGTTGGAATTATTCTCTCTGCATTTCTAGACCTCTCCATCTTCTTCTCTGGCCACTAGAGTCACATGAATAAAGGGTAAATCGAAGAGAGAGCTATATTGTAGAATAAAGCCTGAGCTTGTGGCACACCATGTCTTATATTTCTTCACAGCCTCATCTCTAGCTAGATCCATGCTGAAGTAATTGTAGTCTCCTAAATGTGTTGCTATCTGTAGCAGTTGGTTGTTTGTATCTTTAGCTGCCAGGAACACCCTTCACCCATTCATTTATCTGATAGTCTTTTCTTTTTTTCTTTTTTTTTTTTTTTTTTTTTTTTTTTTTTTTTTTTTTTTTTTTTTTTTTTTTTTTGTCAGAGAGTTACCTACAGGGTGTTCAGGGTCTTACTACTAGATCGAACTCATAGTCATACAACTGTTTACAGCCTTCCCAGAACTGGGATTATAGCCACATGCCACCACACCCAGTCTCCACTGCCATTTCAGCAAGCCTTGGGGGTAGGGTCTGCATGGCTGTCTTTTTTTAAGAGAATATTTTATTAGTTTTTGTAATCAAACTCATGTAGGTAACATCTTACATAGTTAATACAATAGATTGCCCCATGTACAAACAGAAAAAAAAAAAAAAAGTTTAATGCCTCTAGAACAAAATTCATCCTCTGTGAGTATGCGCTGCCCTACATAGAACTAAATTAGTGCAGTGCCCAGGAGAGAGGGAGCATGGCAGTTGGGGAGGCTTAGGGCTAGTTGCTGGGTGCACCTTTGGCGAGGGCTTTTTCACTCAGTTTGCCTGGATCATGACTCCCGCACCACAGAGGCTTTCCAAGTGCTCTGTTACTGCGATTTCCAGACTATATATTTTGTTGTTGGGGTACCTGTTCATCTCCTCACACTAGTCATAATGAAGTCACAGGATTTTGTCCATCTTTCAGTTCCCAAAATACCCATAACCTGAGATCTAGCAAAAGTGTCATGTATGTCAATCAATAAAAAAATTATTGATTGATCACTTGATCCAATTAATTAGTAAAATTTCCAGATAATTTTTCATATAGTCTAGAGTTGTGGTTGCATTCATGTTAATCATTTAGCCCATCTATATAGTGCTGGAAAAATAGGCTTATAGCTAACCGGTTTGTGCTATTTGCTGTACACAACGTTTATTGTCTTATTGTTTTTGAAAGTCAACCCTCTGCCATTACCCACTGCCATAGCAACCAAAGGACCACTTCCTTTATGTTACATGGAATCAATGTTTTCTAGCCATCTTGGGGCTGTTTGGCCATGGATCCATCAGTGCCCTGCCAGACTGACGTGGATCAACATCATTTCCCAGCTCCCATCTTTGAGTGAAAACTTCAAAAGCAGGGTTTCTTTCCTGAGGTGGCAAATTGATCTCTGACTTCCATCTTCACACTAACTCTCAATCTGCAGAACAGCTTATGCTCTGAGAAGTGGTTAGAAGCTTTTCATCCAGTGCCTTCACAAATGTTTATTGAGGGAATTAGTGAATGAATCATTTGACAGAATTGTGTGTAATCTTTGAAAACAGGCATACAAGAGCTCTTATTTAAAAGGTATGTGTCCCAGCTAAAACACCTTTTAAAGTAATCAAATTAGCAGTTTTTATCAATGTTGACATTCCGTTCCCAAACTAATTATCTGCTTATGTAACTGACCTTATTAAGGCTGCTGCCACCTTCTTAAATTATCTTTGGAAACCAAAATCAAACCCCAAAACCATTTATGACCGTGCCAGGCTCAAAAACTCCATTTTAATGTATCCAGAATACCCTACTGAGCTCAGAAATCCAACTCAAATCCTTTGCTGGAAAAAGGAGGAAAGTGAATTGACTTGATAAATGAATAGTAAATAAGACAGTCACTGATTAACTTAGACATGAAGGTAAAATATGAATGTCAAATGAAGTGTGTGCTGATAATTTTCTAATCCGAGATGAACATGAGTTGGTCAACGGAAAATTTGATTTTAATGTTTATATGGAAGATAATTCTGTAGCAAGCCAAAGCACTGTGAGGTAATGTCATGGCAATGTCCCATGTGGAAATAAAACTTATCCCCAAGCAAAAATCATGGCCAGGAACATGGAGGAATCTCTTCTGTATTGTAGAAGCATCAAATAGAACGCTCTATTAGATTAGGACCCATGGAAAAACAAGCCATGGAACCATGCCCTAGACACAAAGGCAGGAGTAGTTTTTGACATGGATCTCAAGTACACTAGCCATAGAATCAATGAAACAAAGTTGTTGACCAAGTCTTTGGGGCATTGTAGATCCTACTGGCACAGGAAAAGCAACTTCATAAGAACATGCATAAACTTAACTTCAGCAATCATGCCATGAGAAATGGGGTTTATTTGGCCCCTAATATAAGCCAACAAAGGAAGAGAACTGTTAACATCCTTGCCGATCACAAAACAAAGGTAACTGTCAGATCATCAGGTCAGACACTCCTAGAAGGCAGAAAAAGCTAGATGGCTATACTATCATAAAAGACATTCGTAAACTCTACCATGTTGCCTAAAATTACCTTTCAATAACATGTAATGATTTAAGTGTATCAATTACAAGTATACATTACAACCAGCAGATCCTGGTTACATGAAGCCTAAAATTTGGAGGCAGGTCTGCCTTTAAAAAAGACTATGAAATGAAGAATGTAGAATTAGGCATAAGAGTGAAAATTTACTTAGAACAAAGAAAGTGTAGGAAACTACAAATATAACAAAGTTGACTACTACTAGAACTTTCACAAAATCTAGAAATATGGTATTTTTATTAAATATCTGACTGATTTCTATGATCCTTTCTTCCTACACTGTTTTAGGCTGCATACTCTCTGATTAGCTCTTCATATAATAATAATGGCATTATTTTTCCTAGAAAGAAGGAAGAAAATTCAGGTTTTGTACTGGCAAAATGCAGTTTGCATTGCGAAGACTTTAGAAAAGTCACTTCTCACTTTTTAATTTGTGGTAATCTTACATTAAGTTTTAGTTTTGTTATTAAATTGGAGAAAAACCTTACCCTAGTTGTTTTAAGCTATAGGACTTCAGCACATTTCTTGGTTAATTCTAATACTTTTAGAATTCGTGACATACGCTCACTGAAGAAAATGCACCTTCAGATGGCCACCATGTTTTAATGAGCTATGTTACACCACACAATGATTCTCTTATGCTACACAATGATTCAGAGATGAATATTGGGGTTCAATCCCTGGCATGCTATGCTGGCCCTGCCCCCAGGGCATGCTGAGAGGGTGACTGAGACTGGGCGTGGTGGAGTATGCCTGTAATCCCAGGGCTTGGAAGGCTGAAAACAGGAGGATCACTACAAGTTTGATCTGTGTACTGAGACCCTGTAGACTCTGTACTAAAATACATAAAAGAAAAAAGAAGATGAATATGGATATTTATTCTGTTGAGTGTGGTGCTTGTACCTTCAGGCGATTCCTTGCATGCTGTTTCATCTGGAAGCACTGGATGTCATCAGGGTAAATTATATTAGATTCACAAAAACGCAGTCTGATATTCATGGACAAAACATGCGACTTGACATTTTGAGCAAATCCTTTTTTTTTTTGCTTTTTGAGACAGGGTCTCACTATGCAGTTCAGGCTGGCCTTAAGCTCACTTTTGTAGCCCAGGCTGGTCTCGAACTCACATCGATCCTCCTGCCTCAGCCTCCCGAGTGCTGGGATTACAGGTGTGCACCACCACGCCCAGCTAAATCCTTTATTTTATGTACTGCTGTGACTGTGCGTCCTACAAACACAGGAATTCAGATAAATTCTCTTCTAAGATACTGATCATAATCCAAAAAAATGTCGAGAATGTTTGCCAGAACACATTCTACATTGGGAACTCGATTTCTAGCAGACAGTTTCCATCTCGACTGAGACTTGATGGGCACGTGATGACTGAGACTTGATGGGCACGTGATGAAAGTGCCCATCTAGTGATGATTTCACACATCTTGTGTCCCAAAGAAGTTTTCCCCGATTATTCATACCTGGGTGTTATTCTTCCCAGGTGAACACCAAAGGACACACGCAGACTACAGTGAGCTCTTTGGTCCCCTATTGACACTTCACTGAGGCATTGGCACAGTGACTGAGAGGAGGATTCAGAATCAAATACACTTCGAGAGCCAGTAACTTGGATATACGTGTGTGTGACTGCAAGCCGCATAAATATACCCCACTAAGACAAACCAAATATCTCTGCAATTAATTGCCCACGCACTTGGCAGGGGCCACAAAATTTCACAGCCGTGATAAACTTGTCTGGCCTAAAAGAAATGCAAAGAGGAAACACAACACCTACCTGATCGTGGTTAAAATACCACATTGCAAACCAGGTGTCATGGTTTGTGTCTAATTGTCCCCTCCCCATCAAGCCTGATTCAGTCATGGGGTAGACTTCTAGAGTTTGTGATTAACTCATGGTCCACTGGGATTATAGGTGTGATGACTACAGCCAGCCTGGGATGGATAGTCTGAATGCAACAGAAGAGAGAAGCCTTGCTCTCTGTCGCCATGTTGCCACTGCTCCTCCCATTTGCTCTTGCTATTTTGCTGCTGCCAGGAGCTGCTGCCCTCTGCCATGTGCCACTCTGCCTTGGAATCAGCTGCGTATGGACTGAAACCATACACAGTGACTGTGAGCTAAGTAAACCTTTCTTGCCTTCACTTTAGGTGTAATGTATTTGTCCCAGCAACAAGATTATAGTAACTGAGACACCAGGCATGACAGTGCACACTTGGGAGGCTGAAACAGGAGGATTGCAAATTCAAGCCCTGCTTGGGCAACTTAATGAAACCCTGTCTCATAATAGGAAACAAAATGACTGGCATATAGTTCAGTGTGGAGGCATTAGATTCAATCCCTAGAGCTACAAAAATACTTTGTAAATTTTGCAAAAACATAGGTATAGGAGCAGAAAGCTGGAAGCCCTTCCATGCCCTTGAAGTGGGCCTTGCAATTCAGAGTCCGTGAAGCATTAGCTTTGTGTGGGTCATGGGTCATTCTGCCCCTGTGTACCGGGTCTGTATCACTCCTGTGTAAACACAGGGAGACAATCAACAGTGTCATCTTTAGGTGTGAAAGACAAGGGTTGAGCACGTAGACTGATGAAAGGTGTATTTGTTTTGTATAGCTGCCACTACAGATGACACAGGTGATAATGGACAGCTAGGTAGTGGATGGCTTGGTGAGAGGATGGCTAGATGACAAGAACTCAAAGTTCAGGATGAAGGTTGCACGGATGACTTCGCGTGGGAGTTACATACAGTCGGTGCCAAGCTGATTTTCTTTCTCCCTCTTCTTTGTACTGGGGATTGAACTCAGGACCTTGCACTTGTGAGGCAGGTACTTAAGCTGCTGAGCTAGATCCCCAGCCCTATCCAGGCTGATTTTCTTGGTGGTCTTCCTACACTGAATTAATCCAATAGCTGGGAAGCCAAATAAGGTTCCCTCTTGTGTGTCAACCCCTAACTGTTAATGGAGCTCATGGAGCACTTAGCTTCTGAGGCCACACCTAGCTGGATTTACCAGAAATAACAATGGTAACAACACAGGAGTGATGTCTATCAAAGGTGGGGACGCAGGAAGTGTAATAGGCACATCTACAAGCCTTTCCCTAGAAATCGTTGTGGATCTCATGCTGCTGGTGGGGGTCACATTATCTTTGCTACAGGAGAAAGCAAACCACAGAAACTGGGAAAGGAGAGGCCTGATAGTAGCATTTTTGAAATGCCATTTACCACCTGGGCCGACTGTGATTACACCGAGGCTGACAGCTGTGTGATTAAAGGCACTGAGATCATTAGTCTGAACGGGCTTTGGGCTCCTGGCTTTTTTCCCAATGATATTCAGTGGTAATAATAACACACTTCTACCTACTACATAGGAAGAGAATACAACGGGACTTCTACGCCCACCTTAACCAGGCTTATGTTCACCTCGACAATGGCCACATCTCGCTAAATTGGTACTTGTGAAAGCCCCTTTTTCATTCCTGGGGCATGATTTCCTTTCATAGGATGGCTTGATGCAAAGCACCTGGGAGCTGGATGCACCCTCAGCTAGCAGTAATTGAAAATGAAGACTAAATGTCCAAATTCTGAAGCTTGCTGTGAATAATTCAGTCTCCTTACAGCAAGCCATAAAGCTACGTTGTCTCCTCTTACCATCCTGTGCATGTTGCAAAATCATTGTCTATTTGTCCAAGGGGCATCACTTTTTCTATTAAAAAGAGACAATAATTTCAATTCCAGGCAGATGTAAATCCTAGAAGCTGCTTAATGTTCTGTGAGGTTCTGGAATTCGAATATCTCAGAGGCTGAGACGACACAACATGAAGGAGACATTGAGGTTTACACTCAAAATCACTGGGTCTGTGCGGTCCAGCTCTCTACTCGGTGGGAAGTTGGCACCTGTAGCCTTTTCAGGCACTGTTGGGCCCTTAATGTATGACATCAGGATGCTCAGAGATTCTGTCACCTGTCATTGCTAGGATGATCCCCAGACTAAAGCTAGTGTGTCTCTGTGTGTAAATCCATCTTCAGGTCTTCTATCTTTCAACGCATTTTATTAATATTCTCCATAGGAATCTTGTATAGTTTTAAAATGTATTTGGGCCCCTTATTTCTGCATGGTGTTTTGAATTTTCATTCCATTTTTACATGTTTTATGCTATATATAAATTTAATAGTTTGGCTGGTGTTCTGGTTCTTTTTGTTGGTTGCTTTTTCAGACAACTATCTAAACTTACTAATCCTAATAACTTTCACAGATACCTCTGAATTTTCCATGTAGATTATATTATATTATATTATATTATATTATATTATATTATATTATATTATATTATATTATATTATATTATATTATATTATATTATATTACTAATGGCGTGGCATTATTCTTCCACAATCCTAGTCCCTCTCCTAATGAACTAGTTGGGAGCGCTACTGCATTTCTCTCAAAGTCACTGAATATCTGCTGCCCTGGGAAGGTAGGAAGCACTCTAGTCTTATTCCTGATACTAAAGGTAATATTTTTAATATATTTCCCAATGTTTATGCTTATTATCAAGATAGCTACTGTGAAGTTAATACAGTTTCTTCCTATATGTAGTGACTGAGCTTACAGCATGAACATATTTTGAAATTTCAGCAACATGTTTACTATAAATATTAAAACAATGTTATGGTTTTCTCCTGTAACTTATCAATGTTGTGAATGACGTTGACTGGTTTTTCTACTGTTGTATCTAACACTATGTCTTTGACTTGCACAAATTGCTAAATTTTATTCACATTTTGGGCAGAAGGCTAATAACTATTTTCATGAGGGACACTTGATTTTCATTTGTACTATGTACTGACTTTGTTAAGTTTTGGTATTAAGATTATGCTAAACTCACATGTACTGGAAGAATTTTTAGAAAACTGAGATTATTTGTTCCTTGATTTTGTTTTGTACTGGGTATAAAACTTGGGACATTGAGCTTGCTAGGCAGGATTAATGCCACGGAGCTATATCCCTTACCCTTGTTACTTGAATTTTAAGAGCACCTAATAGAAACACAAAGTCTGGATTTCTTTAATAGTTTTCTATATTTGGTACAGGGTCTCACCATGCAGCTCAGACTCAGAATGATCCTCCTGGTTTCAGCCTCCCCAGTGCTGGGATTACAGGCGTGTGCTGCTACACTCAGTTTTGGTGGCTGCATAGGAACTGCACAGCATGTGGCACCAGATATCGAACCTGGGTGCCTTTACTTGCCAAGCAGGCACTTAGACACTAATTCCATTCAGCCATATGAAATATATGGTTAGATGGGTAAAGTTCACGTTAAGTTCTAGATACAGTATTTATTGTTTTGAAAGATTCTGCTTCACATTTTCTAGCCTATTCTTTGTAGATTGTTCTCATTGCTTATGTTTTCCAGCTATCTTTTACTTTTTAAAACATGTTAAATATAGTTATGAATATCTGGAGTAGTGATGGTGAGCCATTTAGAGCTTCCAATGATACCAAGAGCCTGCTGTTCTACTTGTGCTGTAAGTTTTCCTCTACTAGTCTAGAGTATTCATAGCTGTGTTTCTAAAGTTTGCTTTTTCTATTGATGCCTTCAATCCTTATAATTTTTTGTAACAAGCTGCATAGTTCCCTTGAAGATTTGTTCTTGAGAGTGGTTTAAGGCCTGGGATGGAGGTAGCTTCCTCCCAAAATAATTTGCATTGCCTTTTGCTACATTGCTAGAAGCCTGTCAGTGTAAGTCTAACTTTAAATTAGATTCTTGAGTCAATGTTTTTTGAGTTGGCAAGCTCATATAAATTCAGACTTAAAATTAGCATGAAGTCTGCTTTTACTAAAATTTTTGAGAGGTCTTTGCTTCTGATTAGCACCAAGTTTTGAAATAACTGATTTTTTTTCTCCAATCAGTAATGAGAGAAGAGATCAGGCAGCCCTAGAATATCACAGCTTTATAAGAACAGTTCTCTTCTAAATTCCCCAAGGTGCATACATCCTGAATATTGTCCTGTTCTCTATTTCACGTTAGACCATGAAAAACAAAGGCAAAGATTACCAGGATCAGCAGCTCTACACAAAGCATCATAAACCCTGTTGTGGCCCACCAGTAAGAAAACCACATCATCCTGTGCTTTTACAGTCACTGTATCATATATCTCAGGAGATCAGAGGTTTTTTGACATTGTCTCTTCAAGATAATGTTTTGACTTAAGTTCAAAAGTGGCACTAGGGCTTGTGTCTAGAAGTCCCCCAAAAGCCGCATATGGTCAGAGGGGGCTTGTCAGAGATGGCTGGATCTAGAGTGTGTAATGCTGGAATGAAATGTGCAATGCTAAAGTGAAGAATGCCCCATTGTTGTGTTTTGTGTGTAGTTGTCCCCTCAAAGCCTCATGTAGTCATGGGGTGGAGACTTCTAGAGTTTGAGATTAGCTCATAATCCACTGGGACTATGTGTCTTAGCACTGCTGAGATCATGGATTTCAGCACTTCTGGGATTATGGTGTGGCCTGGGGTAGATATCCCCAGGTAGAAAGCTTGAATGTAATATAAGAGAGACAGGGAAACAGACTCTCTCTCTCTCTCTCTCTCTCTCTCTCTCTCTCTCTCTCTCTCTCTCTC
>PVJA010009190.1:0-24168 GCA_004027025.1 Myocastor coypus | reverse complement strand
TCTGGATAAGAGTACTCCTCTCCCCAGGGACAGGTAACCTGGATAGAATAGAAGAGACAGAATGAGGGCTGCTACTGTCACTTGCTATTTTGTTACTTTGGCTCTGGCTTGCTTTCTTCTGCTTGCCATGAACTGCTTCTCCTCTGTCCGTGCCACCCTGCCTCAGAGCCAGTCAATCATGCACTAAAACCTCTATGAACTGTGAGCCACAGTCAATCTTTCCTCCTTTAAATGGAGTGGCAGGTATTTTGTCCCAGCAAGTAGAATTGTGTCTTGATGATCCAAATACTCCTTAAAATTAAAGAAGGCACAGGTCAGCGTAGAGACTGGGAGGATATTGTGCGAGCAGGCAGTGTCCTTAATAATATCATGAAGCTTGGACCTTAGATGTCTAGGATGCAGCCTGTTCATTTTACAAATAAGATAACAAAGGACCAGAAACACAATCTCTTATAACACATCACACAACCAGGAAGTGGGCCAAGTTCACTTAAACTTCAATTTAGACTTCTTTTTCCCTTTTTAAACCAGTGTTTCCCACACTATAGTAGGTGGGATAACAGTCCCTCCCAAGGGGGATATTCCTCAAAAGGTTCTTTGATGAAACAAATTTAGGAAATTCTCCATGTCATATCTCTCTCTTGGGGACTTACAAAGCATATAACATACACAAAGCTGAAGAGACACTGAGATTATAAAGTACAGAATTCTGTTTAACAGTCACTTCCCAAAGTAATTTAACAAAAACCTTTCTTTAAAAAAAAAAAAAAACTACAGAACACCTGCTCAAACCTCACAGGGCAGTTTTGTTCCTCAAAGCAATTTAGCAAATGGTCTCCTGATGAAAAGTCACCTCTGCTATCTTCTGAGTAGCGTAAAAATCTGTTCAGCCATTACATCTCCAACCAAACAAAGAGAACCCTGTTGTACTTCTTGTGTCCTCGCATTTGAACCTGACATGCCTGGAGGCCTACAGCAGAAATTAGTCTCTCATCATTAATTTGAACCTTCAATTATATAAATACAAAATTTAACCTTTTAAAAATGTATTCAAGAGGCCTTCCACTTGAACTGTAGTAGAGTACCCTTCATCAGACCACCTCTCCCGCTAAGAGCCATCATAAATGCTGAACAGGACACAGCAAACAGCTGCTTAAAACAGCTGCTGCTGGTAGATAGCAGTAATCAGTCAGTGTACCGGAAATTGCTAAGCCAGGGAGAAGAGACCTGTACTTCCATGTACCTAACCTCCTGTGTGGATTTGGAAACAAAGTAGGGTTCAGGAAAGAGACTTTTGGTAGACTCCTGAGACCAAGAAATATAAACTGTGGCTTTAGGTGACAAACAGGACATTATCGGAAATCCTAAGGACCTAGGTGAAAAGAAACTAGAGGTAAGTGAGCCCCAGATTCTATCCTGTGACTTTCCTTAATGAGCAAATCTTAGTCTTCATATTCATAATGAATTCTCCAATTTGTTAAAGAATTTAAGTAATAACATAGTGAAAGTCTTCCTGTTTAAAGAAATACAAAAAAAATAAAAAAGAAATACCAACCCAAATGGTTTCTCTAATTTTTCTAAATATCTTTTAAAATGTATTCATTAGCCGGGCGTGGTGGCGCACGCCTGTAATCCCAGCACTCGGGATGCTGAGGCAGGAGGATCGGTGTGAGTTCGAGACCAGCCTGGGCTACAAAACTGAGCTCAAGGACAGCCTGAGCTGCATAGTGAGACCCTGTCTCAAAAAGACAAAAAAATAAAATAAAATAAAATGTATTCATTGTATACACATATATCCAGAAAGTAGTAACAAATAGTGTGCAAGGCCACTGTATCATGAGTCCAGAATAACCAAGATATCAAACAGGATGGAATGGTTAAAAGCAAAAATCAGAAAGAGGCAGCGAAAAGTCTCTTCCCTGAACATACTTTGTTTCCAAATGCACACAGAAAATTTGGTTTTCAGAAGTATACTTCTCTCCTCCTCCTGGCTTAGCAATTTCTGGTGCACTGACCCAAGCAGGACCCACGGCCCAAGTTCCAGGAGGGCAAATGAGTGCTGCGCTTCCATGACCCTCCTCTTTATGAAGCAAAGTGTGTAAAGGTTGCCATAAAGGACAAACAAGTAAAACACTTTACACACTACAGTGGTTGGAACAAAAATTGGGGTGAGTGGGTTCCAGAAAGCAGAGAGCGCTCAAGTATGTGGACACTGATCTGCAAAAACAGCGTGAACTTCAGAAGACCAATCAGGAGCAACGTGCAGAGGGAAAGGTGAGAGGGGACTGCTCTAGGAAAGAAGCCCTCTGGTCTGCAACAGAAAAATGTCGAAGTGAAAACTAAAAAGAACAAACAAAAAAAAAAAAAAAAAAAAAAAAAAAAAAAAAAAAAAAAAAAAAAAAAAAAAAAAAAAAAAAAAAAAAAAAAAAAAACCCTGGTGATGGAGATGGTGGCAGTACCAGTGAGATACTCCAGCCTCCTCAGAAGTAGAGGGCCCAGGTTGATCCTACTGTTGAAAATGAAGAAACATTTATGAACAGAATGGAAGTTAAAGTGAAGATCCCTGAAGAGCTAAGTTCATGGCTTGCTGATGATTTGGACCTAAGTACCAGACTGAAACAGCTCTCTTATCTTCCCGCCAAGAAGAATGTGGACTCCATTCTGGAGGACCTCGCAGATCATAAGGAATCTCGAGGAGACACAGGTAATAAGGAGGGTGCTGTTAACGAGGCTGTAACAGGGACAAAAGAATACCTCAGTGTGATGCTGGGCGCTCAGCTTTCTTTACAGATCTGAGACACCACAGTACGCTGAGATCCTTGCCGGTCACCCTGATGTGCCCGCGTCCCAGCTGTATGGAGAACCCCATCTACCAAGATGATCTGTAGGAATTGGAGCAATGGTGGCCTATACACCTCTGAATGAGAAGAGCTTTCCTTTATTACTGATTTATCTTCATGATTTCCTCCAGTGTCTGGTGAAGAATTCAACAACTTTGTTTAGTACCAGTGAATATGAAGTGGCCCTTCCTGGGTACCATGGGAAAGCAGCGTGAGACCCACTCACTGGAGTTCGGATCTCTGTTGACATGTTTTTGTTCCTAGTCTTTCTCTTGGACAAATGATGTACTTTGAAGATGTTAGTGTCTAACAGAGTTGATGCTTGTTTTGTTTGATTTTCTTTTTCTTTTTGAGACAGGGTCTTGTTATGCAGTTCAGGCTGGCCTTGAGCTCACTTTTGTAGCCCAGGCTGGTCTCAAACTCACAATGATCCTCCTGCCTCAGCCTCCCAAGTGCTGGGATTACAGGTGTGTGCCACCACGCCTGGCAGTTTTGTTTGATTTTAAACAGAAAATAAAAGGGGTTATAGTTCCTTTTTTCTTTCTCTTTTTTCATTTCAAAGTTCCTACTGGTGTATTCAGTGATGGACAACAGAGAGATGTGGTGGAGTGTTTTATTGCCTAGTTGACAAAGCTGCTTTTGAATGCTGGTGGTTCCATTCCTTTGACACTATACACTTTTATAATATGTGTTAATGCTATATGATAAAATGCTCAGATTCCTGGTGCCAAAGGTCCAACTCAGTGTATATAATGGAGCACACACATGCATTTGTGCTCTTTTTTTTTTTTTAATGGTCCTTACAGAGCCCTTCCTTCGTTTGAAAATCATCTATGTTGCTCCTGAGGCATTTTGCCTTTGCTCAAGTTGTTGAAGGATGGTGAATTGTTTCATGGTTTTTGTATTGGTGTCTAATGCACGTTTTAACATGACAGACACAATGCATTGCGTAGCTGCAGTTTTCTGGAAAAGTCAATCTTTTAAGAATTTTCGGAACTTCAATAAGTTTTTTCTTTAAATTTCAAAGGCAAAAAAAATCATCGGTCTCATGATATAAACAGAATATTAGTAAATGCAATCCAGCATAGGCAAACTATATCATACAACAAAATCAAGTTAGATTTATTTCTAGAGTAGAAGACCGATTGAACATTTTTTCTTGCCACTATCAATCCCCTTTTAATGACTCAACTTATAAATTAAAGACACCTGAAGATGGATGACAACACACCCAACAACTAGAGAAAGTTGGCAAAGCCATCATCCACATTAACCTCGTCTTTTCACCTCTTCTCCTCTCACTGACTTCCCCAAAGCTCAAGGTCTACCTATGGCCAAGCTCCTTCTGGTCACCAAAGAAACCCAGGCTGACAAGCTAGACCCCACTGAGCCGAGGGTCAGAGTCCCCAGCAAATAGTCTCACGGAGATTGTCTTATCTTTGTCTGGAGTGAGAACCCTAAGCTAGGGAATCTGAGGGATCTGCCCCACGTCTCCCCCATTGAACATTCTAAATTGGTGCTTACAACTGACAACACAAGCAGAATAAAGAAGAAAAAAATATTAAAAGAATGAAGAAGAAAAACAATCTCCATCTCAATAGATAGAGAAAAGCATTTAACAGAAGTCAAACACCATCCATTATAAAAACGCAATGACTAAGTATAAGTGAGTCTGCTGGAAACATGTTTCTTGACAAAGTCTATTCATCTAATACATGCATATGCAAAAAGTCTACAGCAAGCATCCTAAGTGGTTCACATCTTAAAACACTTTTATTGTGATGTTTCAACTCCATCCTTCTTTGCTTCACTTTATGATATGGGCTGTGAGACTCTAGCAATCACTTTTGCTTTGCTGGCAGCTCCTCAGGAAGCCATACAAAAATGGGGCAGGAGACAAGGCTGGCAGCCAGAGGAAGGGAAGGGCTCTTTACCTCTCCTGTACACCCCGTCTCTGCCTGTACTAGTATATGAGAAACTCCTTGTCCTAGCAGGGACATCTGTCCCTAACTGTTTGCTCCAGTCTGCAGTCTTTCCTGGGCGTTGCTGTCCGGTGCACCCCATCCCAAAGTTCCTAAACCCAGCCCTGCAGTTACCCCTTCCTTAGAGGCCTGAATCTCAGCTCTAAGAGACATCTCTTCGGGCCCTCCACTACCAGCACTAGTACGGTAGGGAGCTGTCCCCAGGTTTCCATGTCCTGAAGCCAGAGAGACCCTCCTCTAAACTTGTAAACTTTATGAGTATGGATTTTCCCCAGCCATAGGGTGGCAGCCACTTCCTGTGGCTCCCATGGTTGGCTCCTCTTCTGATACCTACAGTCTCTCCTTTGCCTTTCTCTTCTTCAAAATGTAGCTATTAACTCTTTAAATTCACTCACTTAAAACAAGAGTAAGAGAGTACATGTAAGAGGCGGGGGTGTAAGCTAGGACAGTGAGGCAGCTGTTCGCAAAATGATATATGCATGTATGAGTGTGCCATAGGGAAACCCTGTATGTTGTAAAATTAATAGATGCTAATACAAATATTTTAAATAATAATTAAATCTATTGGCTCTCTTAAAATAACTAGTATGGCTTCTATATCCTAACAATCACTGACTGGGAAAATGTGGCATGGTCAAATGAGACAGTGGTCCTTTCCACCAAAGGAACACTGACATACACACTGCTGCCAACCCTGCTATACAGCAACACTCTGGGAACCGGCCAGGAGAGACCGGAAAGGGAAGTCAGAGGTGGAAGACTTGGGAGAGAAATAAGCGGTCTGATGACTTGAACGTATATACAGAAAATGTAAAAACAAATTAACTCCAAATTATGAAACTGAGTGGACTGAACAAGATTCCTAGGCAAATATATTCAGATCAATATGGTAAAGTAAGCTCTATTGCTAAATGCCAATAGTCATATAACAAGAAAATGAAACTTTTTTAAAAAATAGCATTAACAGGGCTGATGAGATAGCTCGGCAGACTAAAGTGATTACTTAGGTAACACAGTTCCCTCCTGACACCACACGCTGCACCAGCCCCATCCCCAGGGTGGGTAGAGCTGACCAGAGTCTGTGTGTGGTGGTGCATGCCTATAATCCCAGCGCTGGAGAGGCTGAAAGTAAGAGGATCACCACAAGTCTGAGCTGCGTAAAATGAGACCCTGCAACAACCAAATACATTTTTGTAAAAAAAAAAAAAAATAGCATTAACAGTAGTATCAATATTATTTATTATCTCCATAAATATAACCAAAAAATGTGCAAAGAATTATTGACAGAAAGTTTAAGAGATCAAAACAAACCAAAAATTAACATCTCCTGACCAAGAATACAACTTTACACAGCCATGAGTAGAAAACAAATTATTGTGTTGACCTAAAGAAATGTAGTATTTATTTGTTTTATATATTTATTAAGAAACATTTGCAGCCAGGCGTAGTGGCGCACGCCTGTAATCCTAGCACTCGGGAGGCTGAGGCAGGAGGGTCGGTAAGAGTTCGACACCAACCTGGGCTACAAAACTGAGCTGAAGGCCAGCCTCAACTGTACAGCGAGACCCTGTCTCAAAAAGACAAAAAAAAAAAGAAAGAAACATTTACATATTAAACATATTTTTATCACATGGTCTCACTATATAGCTCAGACTCACAGTGATCCTCCTGTCTCAGCTTCCTCAGCACTGGAATTAGGGGTGTGTGCTACCAGGCCTGGTTTTGGTGGCCAGCACAGTATGGCCTGGGTTCCAGGGTCCCCACAGCATGTAGTACTGGGGATTGAACCTGGGTCCTTGGACTTGCCAGGCAAGCACTTAGACAGCCAAGCTATCTCCCCAGCCCAGAACCATTTATTTATTAGAATAAACTTGGCTTAACTGAATATAAAAGCTAAGGTGACATTTTCTCAGATTTATTGCTTAGTCCCTACAATGGTACATTCATTAGATTGCATTTTAAAGCATTTTAGTTAAAAATCAGCATCTGTTTCTTCCAATTTTGTTCCGTTCACTTCAGTAAGCCATGAGGCTTTTTTATTTGTTAGGTTTGGGGGATGAATCAGGCCAAATGGGTTCCAAGACCGTTCTCATGTCCAAGGGAGGGAACTCTGGGAAGAGCACTGCTTTCATCAGCTTCCTTCCCTTAATCTCTGACACAGTCCTATGAGAAGGCAGAGAATTACAGACAAATTCGCCTTCCTTCCCCCTGGCTCTTTTCGATCCTCTGCTCTAATCCACACCTCAAGATAAATGGCAGGCCAATCACGTTAATTCCCTTCGCTGGCTAGGCGATCATGTCACCCAGAGCAAGCAGATTAATTTCTTCAACATAAACAACTGTGAAGACTACTGTCTTCTATAGCTACAAGGTCATTTGGGTCCACTTTAGGCCACATTCATGCCAATAAGAAAACAATCAAACAAGTCTACAGAGAAGATCCAGAGTGGTGTTCATATCTGGAGAAAACCCAGAGCCACAAGCCACTTGGAGACTCTGGAGAAAACCCAGAGCCACAAGCCACTTGGAGACAAAGATGAAAAGACCACTCCAGCAGTTTCCTAGCCCTTGGAGGCCTAGCTATGCCTGTTGAAACAGAGGCCCGTGAGACTTCTTCTGTGGTTTCCAATAAATCCTTTGCCATTCGCACTAATGTGTGTTGGCTTCTGTTGTTTGTAACCAGATATACCCTGACTGAGGCAGAGAATGTTATAGCAGTATTTAACCAGGCATCTGAAAAAAGAGATGAATGCTGTCCTCCCTTGGTTATCCTTCTGCCAAAGTATAATTCTCAAACTATTAAAAGCCTAATTTTCATATAGATAGATAAGTAAGCACATGCCAAAGTTTTATTCAACTCACTAATGAGGGATCCAGCAAGATGACAAAGCTGGTTGAAGAAAGGATGTGAAAAATAAGATTTCTGTAGGCTGTGGGGAGAAGAAATACATGCTGAAGGAAAACTGCAAAATTAGGCACAAAACTGGTTAACAACAAAGAGCAGTAAAACCGTAGTATTTGGAGTTGTCTTTTCTACTAGATATAAACTTAAAATCATCACCATCACAGTAACTTTGTAAAAGATCTGAGCCCAAACTAAGGACACGAACTATTCTGTGTTCCTCCAGAGAGAAAGCAGACCTTAGGCAAACTTCTCTAGATTGTTGCTTCCTAAATAATTTCAAACTATAGATTCCTAGGCCCTGGGCCCTTAAAATACTAATTAAACTGCTCTTGAGCAGGGTCCAAGCATCTACATTTTAACAAATTCCTAGATGGCACTGTTAGTCAGCATCAGTGTAATATGACCTTAGATGACATTGAGAGGTCGTGTAGTAACCCTTTGGCTTTATCTCAAAGTTTTGAATAATTTTTCATAACTTTCTACTTAAAATGCCCAAGGGAGTTCCAAGCCTCCAGATGAAGAAAAACAAAGTATGGCTAAACAGCATTTTATTCTTGGCTGGAAATTTGAGTTTAATACTGAGTAAGACCTTACTTGAATAAAGCCAGGTCATATGGAGGAGTCTTTTCCTGGAGTAAGCAGAGCTAAGTAACACTGAACCAAAGCAAGCTTGTGGCTACTAGGAACAAATCCAGTATCTTGAAACATTGAGCTCAAACAAAAACCTCTCCTACCTGTACTTTCCATTGCTATGCTTCAAGATCACTACCCTTTTTTTTTCCCCATCATCTAATCAGCTACTAATCTCTTTTGGTGTATTTTTCAATCTCAAATCTAGTTTTAATCTGAGACAAGCAAGTCAGTGTTGAATCTGAGGCAGACATCTTCCTTTCCACTCCATCCTTTCCTTTCATGCTGTTGCTAACTTCACAGAGCCACAGAAAAGATTAAACCCATACATAAAATCAAACTATGAGTGCAAAAAGAAAACAAAAAGCTTGTCTTACAATACCATGAGCCACATGATGGGAGATAGTTTGATAAAAGCTATGGAGAAGGGCGTGGTGGCACACGCCTGTAATCCCAGCACTTGGGAGGCTGAGGAAGGAGGATCAGTGTGAGTTGGAGACCAGCCTGAGCTACAAAAGTGAGCTCAAGGCCAGCCTGAACTGCATAATGAAACCCTATCTCAAAAAGACAGGAAAAAAAAAAAAAAAGAAGAAGGCTATGGAGAAGCTGAGTAAGATGGAAGAGAAGAACCAACATTGCCACCGCTTATTTAGGGGAAATTCCCTGGCAGGGAATAGTCGCCCAGATGAGCTGCTTTGCTTTCACTCTGTGCCACTTGTGTGAGAGGACAGGGAAGGACCTGGATAGGGAGCAAAGACCATAGGAAGATGAAAACCCTTAATAGCCCATCTCCTCACGCATGTGCCGTGTGGTCAGGGCAACCCGCCCCTCCCCTCAGGCCTCCTTAACATGTTATCTCACATCTTTCAGCCCAGGTCTTCATCTCTAAAACAGGGATAATATCGCTGGCCTCATGGACTGTCAGTAGGAAGAAGTTACACTGAGTTGGACAATGTGTGTAAAGCAATTAGCAGAGGGGTTGTTGTGGAGAAGTCAGCACACAACTCTTGGTTGCTGTGGTGGCCACATGGCTATCATTGCCAGGACTGCGTGGTCAGAGATGAACATCTAAATGAACTAACCAACAAAGAAATAATAGGTAAATTAGGACGCTGGAATTATAGCTTGTTTTTAGTTTCTAACTATATAGATGTTCATTTACTCTTTGTAACCTGCAAAACAATAGATGAGTTACTTAATTTTTTGTTCATTTTCAGAAAACATCAAGAAGTGAATGTATTTAACCATACTCAGCTGATAATACTGCAAATGGGTGAATAATTCATGCTACAGCATGCTGAATGAACTGAAAACA
The DNA here is from genome assembly GCA_004027025.1 of Myocastor coypus. NCBI lineage: Eukaryota > Metazoa > Chordata > Mammalia > Rodentia > Myocastoridae > Myocastor > Myocastor coypus. The sequence continues at coordinate 14,496 of PVJA010009190.1, read as the reverse complement.
AAAAGTTGGTCCAGAAGAAAGCAGAGGAACTTTGTCTTGTAAGAATCAGAACCAAGGGGCTCCATAACCAACTGGCATCTGCTCAGTGATATATCTGTGATTAGAAATGTACATGATAGGAGCTCCAGGGATCTCCCGGATTCTCTGTTTAAGGTCCCGGTCAACCACGGCCACAACGTAACACTTGTGCTGAGTTACTCTCTGCACTAAGCAGTCATCTGTGTAGGTCCCTTTATGTGTGTAAGCTAATTGTTCAACCCATGGATCCTTGACAACCCTTAGGGCCAGTCGATGTTTGTGTCCCAATTTCTCAGTTTCTGGCATTACACAATCAGTTACACAAGGGATACGCTTGGCATACGGACAGTCCATCATCGATTGTACCAAGTCCAAATTGGCTTTGATGGAAAAGTTGATAAAGTTGGCATCAACCGGGATATGATAAAGTGGGTCCAGCTGTGTATTATACTGGAAGAATAAGCAGGAAGAATGCTGGGAGGCTTCTCTTTCCTTCAGAGCACTGAGGTGTTTCTTGCTTTCTTGTTATGTTTTACTCTATCCTTTTCTTCGAGTCTCTCATCTCCAAGACTAAGCATTCACTTCATGGTCGCATACTTTCTTGCTTTCTTTTGGTTCCCCAGGTTCGTGTACTTGTCGCATTTCTTCCTAGATAAGTTACCTTAAAAGTTGACCTGAGCCGGGTGTGGTGGCTCACGCCTGTAATCCCAGCACTTGGGAGGCTTAGGCAGGAAGATCGATGCGAGTTCGAGACTAGCCTAGGCTACAAAAGTGAGCCCAAGGCCAGCCTGAACTGCATAGCAAGACCCTGTCTCAAAAAGACAAAAAAAAAAAAAAGTTGATCTGTACCCTTGGGCAATTCCCTTCCATTACCACAGTTAAAGCACTATTTCTTATCTCTCCCTACCTAAGAAGAAAGGCCCACAGCAGTGGATCCCTACTGGTGCTCTCTGTAGTGGTATCCACAGCTTCCTTGGAGTGTGGTAGCTGCAAAGAACAAGATACTGCCTCTACCATTTTTCACAGTGGCCACAGACTTTCTAAACATCAGACAGAGACAAAAGCTCCAGCAAACATAAAACCAGGATACTTGACCCCAATCAGGGCCAGCACTAAGGTAGGCGACGTAGAGGACAGGGGGCAGAGACTCACATGACCTGAGTTTAACTGACTCCTTACCTTTCACACCCTAACCTCCACGCTCTACCTTAGAGCTCACATAGACCCCAACCACAAGTCCATGAAGACAGCAGAACCTCAAGCACCTAGCCATGCCAACCCTAGCCCCTGGCAGAGGGAGCATTTATCAGACAGCTCCTCGGGTTGGGGATACTGCCTAGGCAGGAAGGGGTGGAGCTTCTGCCCCACACCCAGAGACTGTGTACATGACAGGGAGCCTATCAGGCTTGGTGGAGATGATGTAGTCATGTCTTAGCCAGCTCTCCGGATTGGGTCCCCGCTGCGTGGTCAGCCTGACCCCTGGACTGCACAATGGGTACCTTTCCCCACCCTCAGGACTCTACAGAGAGAACGAAGCCAAATAGCTCTCTATGCTGGAGCTGAGCCCATCACAGCCCCTTTCTTAATGATCAAGTCTGAGGACCCTCTCAAGGTTGACCTTCTCTTCCATTTGTCTGTAGGAACCACTCCCTCTTTCAGCCTCACGAAAATCTGACATTATTTCCTCCAGAACATCAAAGGCCAAATCCCACCCACTCCCCACTCTGCTGTAGCTGCCAGGACGGCAGCCTTCCTTCAAAAGCCTGCAGACCCCAGAGCAATCCTTTTGGCTTCTTTTCTGGCCTTTTTGGTTTGTGTAGGTCACTATGATTTTTTAGTGTTGAAAGCGGTGGATGATTAATTTGCGCTAATGATTTTCTGCCTCGCCTCCCAGGTTCCAACCACAATTTCAGCATCGGATGACTCAGCACTCACTTGTTTACCTAAAGAATCCGCAGCCTGGTTGGTCTGTTCGGCCCACTGAAACCTCCCTTTGTCCTCAGCTCTGCTTTCCTTTATTCTTCTCTGACATTTAGTGTGTCTGACTCTTCTCTTTTGGCCTCCAGCCCTGCTTTCCATCCTAGAGTCAGAAAGGACCGGTAAAAACAAAAAGAAAGCCAGTTGTTCTGTCTTTGGCGTGCCTCACAAATCCTTTGCGATAAGCAGCAATTTAACGAATGTCATTTTTAATAAAGATCAGCTGTTCCACTTGGGCCTCCCCAGATGGGATCCTTGAGTGGCACAAGCAAAACAGTGTCACCGCACCCACCCTGTCTCCTGCGCTTTTCCCTTCCGAAGCAGCGAACGACACTTGGATCTCCGTGGATAGACCTAGATGTATCTTGAAGCATCTCATGACCCGACTCAACTATGAAGGATCCCCCCCTGGCTGGCCAAGGCAGCAGTGTGAGAGCACAGCCTTCCAGCCTGAGTTCCCGCCAGCATTTCTTCTTCTTGTAAGCCTGAAGCAATGTCACACACTCATGCTTCTCCGTCCTCCCACAATCACCATGCTTTGGGACATACCTTTTCTGAAAGGTCACCTTCTTCTTATCCTACTCAGGCTCCCAGATACATGTTAACTGACACTGCTGGAAGGTAGAGAATCTCCACTGATGAAATTCAACAAGGACACCTGCCACCGGCCCACATTATCCGGCCTCACGGGCCAATCTACAGTAAAGCCCTTTTTCCTACTGGCTTGTGTTTATTCTTCAAGCAAAGGGAAGCCAAGTGACCAGTGGAGGGTCTGAGCGTCACTCAAAGACTCACCTTCCACTCCAGCATGAGCAAGATGCTTGGTGACCCAGATGTTTAAAGGATGATCTGGGTTGGTATCCATCCAGATTGTCCATGGTTATTATGAGAGGATTATCTGATTGGTAATTTAAAATTGGCCCTGCTTTGGTTTCATTAGCTCCAAATCAAGATAAGCAGTTTCTAAATTGCTTTTTCCCAGTAAACAAATTCAAGGCCTCTAGGGAAAGAATGTGATGAGGGTGTTTGTGGTTGAAGGAGTGTCCCTGAGTAGGAAAGGACATGCACACTGTGCTTACAGGACACTGGATACTGTTGGGATAAATGGTTTGGGGTGGTGACTGAGGACATTGCCCTGAATATAGCCTCAGCCTCGAGCTGCAGATTGGAATAGGATGTTTATATATCACTGTCTGGTTCTGGCCCACGAAAAGTCTGACTCATTTCACCTCCTTCTACTCTCTCCAAAGTTCTGCTTATTCACCCCTGTTATGGTTTGTGTACAGCTGTCCCCCCAAAGCCTCATGCAGTCATGGGGCACCTTCGGGAGTTTGTAGTTGATTATTGTGGGTGTGGGTGCTGCACCCACCCTGGGGCAGGTGATTTGCGCTTCAATGTAAGGAAGGAAGAGAAGTTAGCCGCTTGAACAGCTAGCTCTCCCTGCTCACTTGCTCCTGCCCACCACCTTGAAAGGTTGCCCCTCTCCCCTGCGCCTCTCTACGTTGGAGCCAGCTGAATATGGACTGAAATCTCCAGTAACTATGAGCTAAATAAACTTTTCCTTCCTTCACTTTGAGTGTGGATATTTGTCCAAGCAATGAGAGAAGAGTAACAAAGACAATCCCACTCCAGATGATTTGATGTTCATTATTGAGCCAGTTCACCTCAAAAGCATTTACTGAGCACCTGTTCCATTCGTAGCACTCCATTGGATCCAGATGAAAAAGCTAGTCTATGCTGGCTACAATAATAGAGAATCCAGGAAGGTAGGTGAAAAATAAGCCAGACAGGGTGGCACAGGCCTATAATCCCAGAAAAGTGGAAGATGAACACAGGATAGTTTCAAGTTCAAGCTCAGCCTGAGCAATTTAGCATCTTAGTGAGATCCTGTCTCAAAATACTTTTTAAAAAAAAAAAAATTTTAAAGGGCCAGGGAGGGCCCGGTGGGATGGCTCAGTGGTCTAAAGCACCTGCTTGGGGAAGCTTGGGCAGTTTCAGGGACCGCGGTTCGATCCCCGGCACCACATGCTACGCCAGCCCTGCCCTCAGGGTGGGCTGAGCTGGCCATAAAAATGAGTGAACAAACAAAGGTTCTGAAACAAGAATAAAAATAAAAATAAAAATAAAGGGCCAGGGAGTCAGTCCCTCAGTACTGCAAAACAATGAATAAGTAAATGAATAAGCAAATAAATAAACAAATTAATTAATAAAGATTAAGAAGAGGGTTACATTTTAGGAAAGAGACAGAAAAACAAAAGAAGCAGATACATATCATCCATGACGCTTATTTTGGCCACCACATAGCTGTTTACCAGAGGCACCGTGATTTTCTGAGAGTGACAGGATGCCCTATCTCCCAAGTTCATGTGTATTGCACGTGGTACCTTCCCTTATGCCCCCCCATAACCCTCTTACTGAACAATTCAGAAAATGCTGGAAGAAGACATTATGCAGAGGATGATGCTTAGAAAGGGTAGCCAAGGCATGATGGGAAGGAGCCCTGGCACTGCGCATGCCAAGGACGACGCTCTGCCCTTCTTGCTGCATTTTGATTTCTCTAAGCAGAACTGGCTACTACTCAGAGCCTGGTTCCTTGGGAATGAACTTCGTTGAATACAGAACAAGGGCCTCCCAAAAGCCTTTGTCTGCTTAACCCACCTGTCACTGGGCACCAAACAAAGATTTAGGGCCCAAATTAACAAACACCACATTGTAAAAACAAAACCACAGTGTCCCTACTCGCTAAAGAAATGAACCTGTAAGAAAACAATGTTTCCCATTTGTAACCTCCAAACATACCAACCACAAAGGTGAATAAAGCCAGTTAAAAGAAAAGCATTCTACCCGCAGACAAAAGAAAAACATTCTACCCCCGGACAAAAGAAAAGCATTCTACCCGCCAACAAAAAAAAAAAAAAAAATACACTTCCAGAGAATTTACAAAGTAAAGTTTGTCAGAATATTTTTGTGTGAAATTATTTCATCGATTTTATGATCCACTTTCATCTTATCTTGCAAACCATGATAAAGGGTGAGTTATGTCAAGACATGCCTGTCTGAATAATCAACCACCTGAGAAGAATGGTCGTGTTGGACCAGTGTCCACCAAAGTTCTTCACACTGCATACTTGCTTTGTGTTTGCACTGTTGTAAAATGCTTGGGCACTGAGGACTTACGATTATGGTGCTTCCCATCTGACACAAGAGAAAAGTGAGGCTGGGGAAGTTGTAGCCTCCCGCCTGAGGGGAAGAGCTGCTAACAGCAGCAGAGCTGGCCCTGGCCCTCCAGCTCTGCATCCTTTCCTCCTCTCCTCGCTGTCTCCTGGGAAACGTGCCAGCCGCACGAAGTGCTAAACATCCCAACGGGAATGGGAATCTCTCAACCCTTCTCATTAATTCAATAATTCATTCACTTCTGCACTCAACAAAGCCCCACTGATTGTTGCCAGATGCAGGAGAAATAGTGGTGACATGATACGCACAGCTCTGTCATCATCCAGGACACAATCAAGGGTGAGAGTGTAGTGGCACTGTGACAGGGCAGCTGTGGGAGTCCCAAGCCTAAGCTCGATGTACTGCTTCTGTACAATTCAACTGTCCCCAGACTTTGCTGCCTTTTATGACTAACAATAATAGTCATTTTCTAAGTGTCTACTAAGTCCCAGGCACTGACTTTGGCTTGGATCGATCCTGTAACTGAAGTCTCACTTAACCTTTACAGGTAGGAATGAGGGCTCCTTGTTACAGGTAAGAAACCAGAACACAGAAAATTGAGTAACTTGATGATGTATTAGTTATAGACCTCTGCATTGAAAAAAACCTTAATAACTACAAACAATAATATTTCTTTTCTCACAGATTCCGTGAGGCAGGTATCTCAGCAAGTTTTGTGGGACCTCCTAACATAGGTTTCCTCTTACAAAGCATTAATCAAAATGTCAATATCATGATGTCACAAGGTGGCATGTCAGTTATGTCCAGGATCATGGATAAATGCAGAAGGATCCAGTTGCAAGTTCATGCATGTTGCTCTCCGCAGGACCTGGGTTCTTATGAGCTATTGGTCTGAGAGCCCTGGATCCCCAACAGTTGGAGAGAATCCTGCCTCAGTCCCTTGCTGCATCAGTCTCTGTGCAAGGCAGCTCGCAATACAGTAGCTGCTACCATCAGTCAGAGAGAGGTAGGGCAAGCAAGACGGAGCCACAACCTTTTCCAACCTAATCTCCAAAGTGACAGCCCTGGGCTTTTGCCAGATTCTGTTCCTTAGTAGTCGCTGGGCTGAGCCCTCATTCATACAGAGGGAAAAGACGACGGGGGAGCAAACCTCAGGAGACGGGATCACTAGAAGCCACTGTAGCAGCAACCCAGCTCACTTAGCTGCAGCCCACTGGATATGAGTTTTGCCACACCTCTGCTCACGGCCCTTGAATTTTTTTTTTTTTTTTTTAGGGAAGGATCTACCGGATGTTCAGGATCTCAGTAATAGATCAGACTCTTAGTGATCCAACTGTTCACAGCCTCCCAGGAATGGTAATTACAGGCACGCACCACCACACCCAGTCTCCATTGCCATCTCAGGGCGCCATGTGGGCAGAACCAGCATGGAGGCCCAGGGATCAAGCCCTAGCCACTACACCTGCTTGCTGGTGCTTCACTCTGCTGAGCTATTTGACCAGCCCCATGCATCCATTTCCGAAATACTACTACATGTGTGATTTGTTTCACTCGACAGACACATAGGCAGACACCTTAATTCTTTCTCTATGATAATAATAAGCTCATGGGCTTGTGTAGGTCATTTTCTTGCTGGAGATCAAAAGACTTGCCCAAAGCTCGTCAGAGATTAGATCCAGATTTTCTGTCTCCAGTCCCCTAGAAGCCCAATACTACCATTATCTTCCTTTGATTTCCACCTGTATTCTCTTGAAAATCTTCAGTCCCTACACCTCATCTGTCTGTGGGCTCCAATATCAAACTCTTAAAACTCTTAAAGCTCTTGAAAGCCCACTTGAGGTTTCTTAGCATACCTGCAGTTCCAGTGGATCATCAGGAAAAGATCGCGCATAAAGCAATAGAAACCTCCCAAATGTGAATTCAGTTCTCACTGTCCTGCCCGTGATTGAAAAGATGCCTTCTGCAGAAAGCTAGCAGGGGAAAAGGGCCCCCCAGTGCTCACAGGAGCCTCAGTCTGACTTTCATTCTTCTGCAGTTACCTTGGCTGCTCTTCCTTTCTCTCTTTAATTGCATCAAATCTCGAAGAATTCCCAGGCACCCACCCTTCCACTCCACTCTCTGTGGTCTGGTAAATACAATAACTTCCTTACAGAGTGCTACTTTTGCCTCTGTTCTCCATCCTAAAATCCACTGTCCACAGCATCCAGGAAGAGATTCAAAATGCAAATGATCTTGAAACTCTCCTGCTTAAAACCTTCAAAATTTTCCATTGCTCTTGAAAGAAAGCTCATTCTTTCTTTTTCTTCTTTTTCTGTTCTTTTCTTTCCTTTTCTCCTTCCACCCCACACCAAGCTACATCCTCAGCCCTTTTGTGTTTATTTTTTAATTTGAAATGTTCTCTCACTAAGCTGCCTGGGCTGAGCTTAAACTTGTGATCCTCCTGTCTCAGCCTCTCAGAGTGCTAAGATTATGGATGTGCACCACTATGCCATGCAAAAGCTGGTGTTTCTCATCATATTTACAAGGGCCTTCTAGTCTAGCTCTCTCCTATCCTTGAGAGTCTCTGCTTTCACCGACCTCAATATCATTTCTACTTTAGCTACCGTGGCCTGGCGTGGCCTATGGACCTGTGTCCTTCCCCTCCTCCATCATTTTCTCCATCATTTTCTGTGGTTTTCTTTATCCTTCTTTTGCTCTTGGCATGATCAAGATGTCCAACCCATCTGTCAAGTGTCTATTTCTTATGAAAGCTTTCTCTGACTTTCCCAAGAGCAGATTTGCTGTCCTTCCTTTGCCAACTCGTATGACACCTATTGTGCCTATCACATTGTGTGGGGGCAGTATACACTTTAACCTCAGGAGGACAGAGCCTGAATTTGCTTCCTCTGTCATCCCCTTGTAGCCAGTGGTATCTTAGCAAACTTATAGTGGTATTACAGTACTTACAGTAGTATCTTAATAACAGTTAATTACAGTAGTGTCTTAACAAACTTTTGTTGAATGAATAAGTAAATGAGTGAGTGAATGGGTAGTCTTGGCAGCCATGTTCCTGGGACTAAAGGCCTCTGGGTGCTTAGTCACTTTCCAGAAACTGAGCTTCCTGAAGTCCTCAGGACTCCAGGGGAACTTTTAGTCCATAGTGGGGGCCACCACAGCCTTGGGCAACCTAATCATTCATTTGCTCCATAAATTAACACTTATGCCAGACATTGGCTGAGTACTGCATTAACCACTTCAAAGATGAATTTGCCTTTCAAGAGTCCAAACCAAAATGAGTTCTCACCCTGGTGCCCAGAGCTTATGCTACTTCAGAGAGTTCTTTGGGGAATAATAGTCTCATATTTTTAAAATACCTCAGTAAAGACACTACCTTAGTGTTACTGTTCTTCTCAAATACATCAGACTTTTACTCACTGCCACATTACCAGCCAATTCTGAAATGCTACAGTCATATACTGTTCCATTTTGTTCTATTATTCAAGTTTAGGGGTCCATCCATGAGCAGTAGCTGGAAGTCCTCCCTGGAAGTGATGGCAGTGTGCCTGTCAGCTGCTATGGAATTGTTTTTGAGAAGGCAATAATTTTAGGAGCTACCATCCAACAGTAATATAGGTCAGTAATATACCTTAGCATTTTATGACCCCCTTCTACATTTCTTTCTAGTTAAAAAATAAAAATCCTCCTCTGAGGCTTAGGGATTTCTGAGCTCCTATAGGACTGTAACACAATATCATTATAGTTTGGGCAATTCATACTTTCAGCTCCTTCTGCTCACACGTGAGTGGAAAGGAAATACCTAAGAAGCACAGGGCTTCCATTCCCCTCCCCCAAAGATCCATTCACTTATTTGAGTATTTATTTATTCTTTCACTGGTTCTAAAACCTATGACAGCGATCATCGCATAACACTGTCAGTGCTTAAGATTCTAGCTACGGCCACTTTTCAGCACCAGCACTCTGGTTTTCCCTGTTTTACAGATGGCTCCGAGGCACAAGTGCCTGCTGGGCAAGTGCAAGGTCGTGAGTTCGAACCCTGGTCCCACAAAAAAAATAATAATAATAATAATTACAGATGGGAATGCCGAGACTTTAAAAGGTCAGATTAGTGCCAAGGTCACATAACCATCAAGCCATGGGATGGGCGCTTGACCCCAGGTAAGTTTGACTGGAGAGTGAGGAGGTTTAACTACCGCACTCTTCTTGGTTACCATGATGCCCAACGTGGCTCACAAAGGCCTATTCAGCACACAAGAAACACAAATCAGTGAAGGAAAATGGTAAAGAAGAAAATGAAGGCTGAATGTTCATTGGCATACTTTATGTTGTCCATAACGTCAAAAAGAAACTTGGTGTTATACCGAAGCTGGCACAGTTTTTCACGTGGGCCTCCTAATTGACAATGTGATAGAATGGCAGATTGTGGTCCCCTGACAGCCCTGCAGCAAGTCTGCAATAACTGCTGGGGATGCTTTGCAGATCCACTGATAACTTATGTCTACAGGGAGACAGTCAGCCTCCAGCATGGGTTAAAACAGCAAAGCCCAGATTTCAGTATTTCCAGCTGAATCACAGGGAGCCGGGCTCCAAAGATGATGTTTTCTACCAGCAACCTAAGATACTACACTAGAATGACTGAGGCCCACAGGGGCAGGTGAAGGCAGGCCTGTGACCTTCTGTGAAGTGTCAAGATGGTGACACTCTCTGCTGAGAAAGATATAGAGGCCAGACATCTGGTTTGTTCACCCCACCTCAGCCCTGTGCAGACCCAGAAATGGGAGGGCCACAGAGCCAGGCTCATGCCCCTCAGAGAAGGATTGTGGGGACATCTGGGTAGCATACAGAGTGAGCCCTAAACCATACTCTTCAAGCATGGCTAGGGTCATTGCCTCCTGGGAAATTTTCAATCACCTATGACAAAACTCTAAGCACAGCCATTAGAAATCAACCGACAAGACTGAGCATTGTGTCTCACATGTGTAATGTCAGCACCCTGGGAAACTGAGGCAGGATAATAGTGACTCGGTGAGACTCTCTTAAAATTAAAAAAATAAAATAAAATAAATAAGGCCTAGGTATTCATCTCAATGCAAAAGCCCTATGTTTAATTCTCAATGACACACAATCAATCAGTCAATCAATCTGAGAATTAAAGCAGATCTTGAATGTCTAATTGCAGAAATATTGCATGCTGGTGAACCCTCCAATGTATACCGGTAACTAAATATGAAGTCTTGCTGCACATGGTTGCTAGGGAAACTTACTTAGGTGTTGAAAGATAATTACGATATGGTCAGTGAGACTCAACCCAGCATCTCCAACAATTATTTTTTCCTACCCATTTTGAAAGCAGCTGCTAGAGTCCTCGTGTGGTAAATTGGAAACACTGAGCTAATTTTGCAACCTAAACAGTGTGTCACCCCTGATCCCCTCCAGGCGTCTATCTGTCCGTGCTCAGGGTAAGTGCAGGCAGGCCATGCTGCTATGACTTAAAACACTGTGGTTGCCGGGCGTGGTGGCACACGCCTGTAATCCCAGCACTCGGGAGGCTGAGGCAGGAGGATCAGTGAGAGTTTGAGACCAGCCTGGGCTACAAAACTGAGCTCAAGGCCAGCCTGAACTGTACAGCGAGACCCTGTCTCAAAAACACACACAAAAAAAAAAAAAAAAAAAAACACTGTGGTCTCTGAGCACCATCAGTAACCCTTTCATATCTATGTAACTTGTATGCATGCCTATTGAGCCTATATGTAAAAATGTAAAATACATGTGTATTATATGTATATGTATAGAGATATACATATATATAGTCAATTAAAAGTATTAACTATATACAATATTCACTAAAACAGAAATTAGGAAAAATGAATACAGAGAAAATTTCTTAAGAACTTCTGTTTTCTTCCTGGACCCTTTACCATCTTGCATATCTTCCTCCATGAAAGCCACCGTCTTAAAGAGCCAGGCTCTCTCTGAACCGCCTCTTGGCACTTCCTGTAGTGTATCACCAGCTCACGCCCAGCTGCCTCTCCAGTGTGTCCCCGCTGAGGCTGCCCACCCAGACTCGTCTCTCTGCTACATTAGTTCCTATCCATTCCCTGCAGGCACCATGCATCCCACCTTTTGTTTTGTTCTTCCGGTCATGTTGCTCTTTCAGCCCAGATACTTTACATCTTTCTCCAGCTATGGAATGTTTTCTGTTTTCAAGAGCAAATTCAGACTTTATCTTGTAATTCACCTCAATCCTTTTTTCAAGTAAAAGGAATCACTGTGTTCTATAATAACCACAGTTGTCCTTTCTAATCTTCCAAATGTCCTTGCAAATTATTATTAAACATTTCACAGAAAATTGAACCCTTGGAAATGGAGTAATTCACCTAAGCTCACACCCCTAGTGACTGATGAGAGCAGGACATGAACTCATTTTTGTATCATTCTCAGGACCTCGTGTATCTTTTCAGTATACCAGGATTTCCCTCATGCATTATCATGCCATGACAGAAAACACACTTCACATATATTATCTCATTGTGCATGCCACTTTGTGAATACAAATTTTTCTTCCTACTTTGAGAGTATGAAAACTAAACTTTAGGGAGATATTATGGACAACTACAAGCCTACATTGATCTGACAGTGGAACCCTTGTGCTTTCTGCTTTGCCAGCCATATGCATGCACCCATGCTTCCTCAAGCTTTTGATCATTTTGCCTTAGATTAAATAACAACTCCAATACCTTTTCTTGTTCATTGCTCTCTAAGATACTTAACTACAGACAATGTGCTTTACTCAAATCTTAGGTGACCAGTACAGGTACAAAGAATGTCTATTCACAAATGTCATGGTGAACCCTACATGAAAAATAACTGAACAGAAATTTCATTTTTCTTAACTGTCCCCATTTCTATAGATTTTGTGCTTATTGGCAGCTAATACTGGATCCAAAGAATATGGAAAATACATTGGATAAGGTAGAAGAGATGACAACCACTTGATCTACTAAAGGGTCATTCTTAATTGGTCTCAGGTCACCCTTGAAAACTTTCTTTAGCAACATGTTTTTTGGTTTGGTTTTGTTTTGTTTTTCTCTCTCCACCATGACCAGGGTGTTTCTACAACTCCTGAAGGATGCCAGACATCCTGGTAGCCATCTGGATTCATGTTGGAGAGCATGGAAGGATGTCACCGGCATTAATGTTACAGTCATTAGGGGATCATGTATAAAATCTTATTCACTTCTTTCTAACCCTCCCATTGTTGGGCTTTGGAGGACTGCACACATGGCTAAGGAGAGACACAGTAAGTCAGGGCATTTTGCAAGTACCTAGGAGCCCTACAACAAAAGGATGAATAATGGCTCCCAAAAATCTCAAATCTGACTCTCTGGAAACTGTGAATGCATCTTTGTGTAACAAACTCTCTGTAGGAGTAACAAAGTTAAGGATCTTGAAGTGGGAAGATTATCATATCTTAGCAGAATGGGTCTTAAATGGTATCACTCATATCCTTAGAAGGAAGATTTGACACAGACAAGAAAGAAGTATGACCCCCTCAAGGCAGGAATTGGATGATACAGCCAAAAACCAAGAAATATTTGTATCAACCAGAGGCTGGAAGAAGCAAGAAAGTTTCCTCCTCTACATCCCCTGGAAGGAGAGTCACCTAAGTGACACCAGGACCTCAGCCCCATGACACTGATTTCAGGCTCCTAGCTTCAAAATTATGAGAGAATATCTGTGGCTTTGAGCCACCAAGCTTAAGGTAGTTTGTTGCAGGAGGCCCAGGAAACTAATGCATGTAGTGGAATTTCAATGCAAATTGACAGGAGCTAACAATAAAAATTAAGAATTCAGGCATAGTACCTAGCACCTCACCAAGGGTGAGCAGGGTCAAGATCTTGGCTACCATCATCCAGAAGAACCAGGCTTTTCCTCACCACCAGACCTATGTCTTTCGAGTGAATCTTCCTCACTCAAGGAAGATGGTTATTTGCAAGATGACTGAATTCCTACCAAAAATATTTTTATGAGGCTTAAATGCAACTAAACCCACATGATCTTATGCTTCACATTTCTACTAAGTGTGGGTCTCTCTCTCTCTCTCTCTCTCTCTCTCTTTTAGGGAAGGGTCTACAGGGTGTTCAGGATCTTACTATTAGATTGGACTCATAGTAATCTGCCTGTTTACAGCCTCCCAAGAGCCAGGATTATAGGCAAGAACTACCATGCCCAGTCTCGATTGCTATGTCAGCATGCCCCTAGGGCAGGACTGGCAAGCCAACACAGGAGATAGAAACCTGGCCCCCTGCACCTCCTTGCAGGTGCTTTAATCTGCTGAGCTACTTGGCTGGTCCTTAAGTGTGGGTTCTATGCACACAGTCCTCCCATTTGCTCTCATTACCATGCCTTCTTCAGTATCATCTCTTGGCCTACACTCCAACTATTCAAGAGCCCTCCTTGCCAGGTCCTTTGGAAACACCTTGCTATATCCTCCTGTCTTTGCCTGCTACCTTGCAGCCTAAAGTGAAAATTGCCTTTACTTATACGTCTTCCTATTCTTGCTAAAAAGCTGCTGATTCATCCACACCAGTGAACCTCAGGATAGCTTCCAGGGGCCACTTCTAAGTCCATTATTCCTATACCCTCAGGTGCTAGGTCTGCTTTGGGGGCACTGGCCCATGGACTACAGCATCTTCTATCCCACATAGGCATTGCCTTCCCTCAAGCACCAGACTATCCCCTTGTTTTCAGTAAAGCCCTGGCCCGGGGCTCAGAGCATGCATCTCTCTGCCTCCTCTCCTGTTATTATCCTGGATAGTATCATCAGCCACATGGAACTCTTGGCTTGCACAGTGGAGCAGCCACTCTCCCCCTGGATCCCGTGTTCATTTCTACTTCATAACAGTGACATCCCAGTTTCTGACACAGTCCCATCTCCCTCCAGCCCCCTCCTTTACTGCTTGCCCTCTATCTGTGCAACACTGAAAAGCCCATGGCATTGATCGATTGCTTCTATCTTCCCTTCCTTGCTCAACTAGTCCAGATCCCAAAGTTCATTAGTTCACCTGTTTCCTTGATCATATCAGCTTCCTTTCCCTCGTATCCTCCTACTGTGCCTACCTAGAAGAATCCCAAACCCAACACAACACAACCCTCTGACTGTCCTCATCGCTATCCGAGCTTCTTTTTTTTTTTTTTTTTCAATTTTTTATTGTTTAAATTTAACAATGGTTATATTACATATTTTCATCATCAGATCAGTTTAGATTAATACATATAGGTATATAAGATTGATCAAACAATTAAACATTAACTTTTCTAAATCCACAT
>PVJA010009189.1:0-61631 GCA_004027025.1 Myocastor coypus | reverse complement strand
AAGAAGAAGAAGAAGAAGAAGAAGAAGAAGAAGAAGAAGAAGAAGAAGAAGAAGAAGAAGAAGAAGAAGAAGAAGAAGAAGAAGAAGAAGAAGAAGAAGAAGAAGAAGAAGAAGAAGAAGAAGAAGAAGAAGAAGAAGAAGAAGAAGAAGAAGAAGAAGAAGAAGAAGAAGAAGAAGAAGAAGAAGAAGAAGAAAGAGATGCCTCTCAATGTGAAGGCCCTGCGCTCAATCCCCAGTACCCAAGGGGGGATGAGGCTACGGCCCAGGGAACGAGGAGGCCGGACCCCTGCGGACAGAAACCAGCTCCAACGGTCCCCAACAACGCGCACGCGGGAGGCACCAGATCCGCAGGCCTCTACAATGCGAGCTGTCGGGGTGCACGGGGGTCCTAGCACGGGCAGCAGACCCCTGCAGCCGCGTGAACCCCAAATTCAGGAGCCCCCTGCGGGCGGCGGCCGTGGACGTGGCCAGCCAGGTCCGCCGGTGCCTGAGCGACCAGGTCAGGATCTCCGCGTGGGATGCGCGGGGTGCCCCACTCGAGGGCGCAGACCTGGACCCCATCCCGGTCCCGCTGGTCCCCACCCTAATGGGGCGTCCCGAACTCACATTATCTCCAGGGCACCAGGTTTCGTAGGCTTCACACACCGGGGACGCGGAGCTCGACAGGATGTGGGGGTAGAGGTGCCAGAAGGGGACACAGGACTCGGCAAGTAGCGCGCAGCACTCTGGAAAGGCCCGCGGTGACTCCCAGATGCTCCCCGCCAGGCGCCAATCAGTACCGCTTGCAAGCAAGGGGCGGGGCCTGTGGAACCCAATCGAAGGGCGGGGCGCTCGTCTCCTAGGCGACGGCGCGGACCAGCTCAGCTGGCTCAAGGCTGTAGCGAGCGCCCTCTCAGGCGTGTTGTTCTCAAGTGAGCTGTTCTATGCCTTTCACAGACACGTTCCGTCCTATCACCACCGTCACAGCCAAATATAGACTTTTTAATATTGATTTTTATTTGCATTAACGCATACTTGCAGTCCGTAATGATTATATTCATGGTAGAGAGTTGGTAAATATAAATAAATCTTTTTTCTTTTCTCATAGAATTAAACTGTATTTGTAGTATACTCAGAAATCCCATTGTGCCGCTCGTTCCCCTACTCTCAGCGCTTTCCAGGGCGTTTCTGAGTCCCTTCCCTATGGTTTGCTTTATCCAGAATCTTCTTTCACTCAGTTTAAGGCTTTCTGGAGTGCATCCCTGTGCTGTACATGTCTAGTCTTCCTGGTGGGAATAATTGATACTGCATTCATCAGTTGACAGACACCACGGTGTGTTTGAACGATTATGAATGAAATGTGTACAATCACTTGCACAAAAGCCTTTCGTTAGACACGTTTATCTCATGGGTAGGACTGTAGGGTTGGTGACAGGTGTAAATATAATAAGAAACTGCCAAACTGAAAAAAAAAAAATAGTGAATAAGACACCAGTGAACAGAGTTGGGAGTGACTGCTGAGATGACCTAGGAAGGGCTGTGTGAGATCACTGGGATCTGGCAATTGGATCTGGAGCTTTCAGCATCTCTATGGGGTGTCTCTAAAGATGACTGGCTTGTGGGCTAGCGAGCTAAGTGGGGGGGACACCTAGGCTTCCCCCTTTCCTCATCAAGCAGCCTCAGCATCCTGAGATCCAGTTCATGAGCCTCACCCTCCAAATAACCTATAAGGGGAATAGGACCCAAGAGGGACTCCAGGGAGACCCCATTTCTCTCCCTCTTCCTCCTCTCCTTCCTTTCTGTCCTCTGCTTCCCTCAGCAACCTGGGAGCATTTGGCTCAGTAACTGAACCCAACTGCTGCAGGACATGTATACACGGGACCCTTAATACCTGCATCCCTAGGGACAAGCCAGAGCTCAGTGGGGTCTCCTTTATGCCAAGGGGGCCTTTGGGACCCAGTTTGCCCCTTAGGTAAGTTGGTGACCCAGGACTAAGGGGAGTTCCTGACCACAGCTCCCTGCCCCATTTCTTTTTTGTTTGTTTTGTTTTCTAACTTTCTACTATTTTTAAATTACTTTTAATAAGAAATTACAATGTGACAGTTTCAAAACATGTTAGTAAAACATTCACAATAACTGATACAATGCATATTGTTGTCCTTGTTGTAGTTATACAGGGCACAGGGTGTAGACATGATAAATTTTCTAATGGTTATTGGTACAATAGATTTCTTTCTTTCTTTTTTTTTTTTTTTTTTTTTCTTGTTTTAGAGCTTTATTTATTTTTTTACGGCCGGCTCAGCCTGCCCTGAGGGCAGGGCTGGCGCAGCATGTGGTGCCCGGGATCGAACTGCAGTCCCTGCAGCCGCCCAAGCTTTCCTAAGCAGGCGCTTTAGACCACTGAGCCATTCTGCCGGGCCCCAGATTTCTTTTTGATCTAAGAGAAGGTAGCTGTATACATACTCAAGTGTTCCATAATTGCAGTGTGCTACTGGTGAAACTGGCAATGTTGGAAGCTGTTGATTTGAGCATTTTACAGCTCAGCATATGAAACTACCCTTAAGTTTTATGCATCATGTTTAAGCTTTTCTGCTGGGTGGTCAAGGGCAAGTTAAAGCAAGACCTGTATAACAAAACATGTATTTTTTGTATTTCTCACTACCATCCAAAAGTCAGGCTACAGGTTCTTTTGTGTGGGTCTAGGTCCATCTGATCAAATCCCACTGGCCAGCACAGACCAATTAGATAAATCTCTGTCTCTCTCTCTGTCTTTCTGACTCTCTCTGTCTGTCTGTCTGTCTGTCTCCCCACACACACACACACATGTCTCCACACACACACACACACACCGCCCCCATGGGGAATTGAACTCAGGACCTTGTGCTTGCAGGGCAGGCGCTTATTCTACTGAGCTATCTCTCTGATCCCCAGACCAATTACAGATTCAAGCATCTCATTCATTCCCACCAGTATTTTCTGATATGAATCAATAACATATTTCCACTTCCTCATTGTCTTTAAAGGGAACATACCACATTTGCTACTCACTGCTGATTCTCCTTGATTTATCTAGTCATTCATCAAAGTTCTTTAAGGATTTTTTGGATGTAATGGTGACTGTAAGAACTGTGGTCATGCCCCTGTCAGTGAATAAACCCAAGGCCACTGGGGTTTGAACCTGCCCACCATGTTCAAGCTGTACATTGCTAGGAAACTACATTTTGTTGTTTGGGTTTTTGAGACAAGGTCTTACTGTGTAGTTCATTTTTTTTTTTTTTTTTTTTTAATGGCCAGCTCAGCCTGCCCTGGGGGTGACACTGGCACAGCATGTGGTGCCAGGTATTGAACCGTGATCCCTACAGTTGCCTAAGCTTTCCTAAAGCAAGTGCTTTAGACCGCTGAACCATCTCCTTGGCCCTTACATGTAGTTCAGACTGGCCTTGAACTCACTAATGTAGCCAAGACTGGTCTCAAGCTCATGGCTATTGATAAGTTCTGGCCATAGTATGAGTTGCTGAATTATTGTAATGGTTGTCTAACATGGTTAAAGCCCTTAAAACAGCTGATCTTCTTGGAGACTACCTTACCCCCTTCTTCTCCAGCCCAGCCCAGGGTGCAATTTCCTTTCACCTTTTCCACAGCCATCATGAAGACCTCATTCGACATCCCTCTCAAACTCCACCCCTAACAGAAGTCCGTAAGAGCCTCAGCTTTCTTTGTCTCAGGTCAGAGGATCTATCTGCCCCATCTGCCTGACAGCCTCTCTGAATTTTTGGAATTATCAAAGGCTTCTTTCATCTTTCCTATCTCTTTACTGTATCAGCCAAAAAACCTAATTATAGGTGTGTACCCACCCACCTGACTTTAGGATGGTAGTTTTTGCAGTAGCCTCCCTCTCTCTCTCTCTCTCTCTCTCTCTCTCTCTCTCTCTCTCTCTCTCTGCTAATGCCACCATCCTAGCCTTGCTGAGGAAGGAGTGCTAGCCACCCGGGACCTGGCGAAAACCCCCAATTGTCTGTATGAGTGGTAGGGCAAAAGGATGAAATAAGTAATGGGGAGCTAGGAGGTCAGTCCATGCCTAAAGATGGACAGAGACACACCAAGCAAGGCCCTCTCTATTGGATGTGTACAGTGATGGGAGGGGTAGGGGAAAATTCTAGGTAGGTAGAAGACTCAGAGGTCAGTGGCAACAATAAATAATCCTGGGATGACTCAAGAGTGTGGAGCTGATCTTATGCTAAGAGGGACCTTGCCCTAGTGTGTTTTTACTCTATGGGAAATCTCAAAAGGGTGATACTGATAATCCCAAACCTCCATTTATCCTCTGGGGAAGTATGCAAAATTAACCATTGTGAATGTGTGGTTCATAACACCACAGGCTAGAGTGTCAACATTTTGTGAAGATACCAGCGGTAGTCAAGAAGTAACAAACAGGAGGAAAGAAGATACCCTTGGACTATGTAGTTCTTTTTTACCTTGGAAAGAACTCAAATTTCCTGGTGAAAAATTCCAGTTTGCTAGCATTATAGGATATTAGGCACTAAGATGAGGCAATAGGCCTTATGATTAATTAAGACTTACAGTTATATAAACAGACTGCTACTTTAAAAAGAATTAACATATAATAAAATATAATTAGCATTTTAAATTAAACTAATTAAGTATGATTCAGAAAGCCTGTCAGAATCAGGCTGTGCCTTAGGGCCATTATAAAGATAGGTAAAAGCACTGGCTAATAATGATTGGCTTTTAAAAGGATACTAAAGGCCAGGGATGTAGCTTAAAGGCATAAACACTTCCCCAACAAGTGCAAAGTCCTGAGTTTTTCAGAGTCTTTTTCCTTGGTGAAAAAAACAAACAAATATAAATACTGGATGTGATAGCATATATGTCTGTAACCCCAGAAGTCTGGGAGCTGTGACAGAAGGATTACATGTTTAAGCCCAACCTGAAGAAATTAGCCACTTTGTCTTAACATAAAAAATGAAAAAGGTGCTGAGGACATAGCTCAGTGGGAGGGCCCTGTGTTCAATCCTTAGTACCACCACTGCTGTCACCCAAAACAAAACAACCTACTAGATAAATATTTTTGGCATTGAAATTCCGATTCATTTATTTTTTAACAGTTAAGACTGCCTATTTTATTGTTACCTATAATCAATTGCAGGACTGAAAGGGGCAAGGTTATCTTGTCTTCTGGTCATCATGCCTGTATTACTCCTAACCCATTTAACAAATAGAGATATGCACACTGCATGCCACACACTGTTCTACAGTGGTGGTGGGCCTACAGTGGTGAAAATTGTTCCTGCCTTGCCAAATTCATGTTTTCAGGGGTACCATGTAGTTACCAGACTCTTCTGAACATGTCTCTAAAGGAAGTCATTTCAGGTGACATTACTTTAGTCATCACACTGCTTTTATTTTTTGTCAATTTGACTTGCTTACCTCATTTAGAACAAATGCAGACCCATTCTTTTATGACAGTCCCTTACATATATGGCCACATCTTTTCTGTGCTCCCCCTTTCCCTGCTCCTAAATGCTCTCTTTTTCTAAGACTAAGAAGCCTCCACTCCTTCAACTTTCCACTGTTATGGTTTGTGTCTAGTTCTCCCCCAAAGTCTCATGCAATCATGGGGCGGGGACTTCTACAGTTAAAACTCATGATCTACTGGGACTATGGGTGATCCAAGGATGAGATTATGGGTCTGAGTACTGCTGGGATTATGGGTGTGATCTGAGGCAGAGAGCCTAAATGTAATGTAAGAGAAACAGACTTTCTGTTGCTATTGTTGTTCTGCTGCCATAATCTGCTGCTCTCTGCCATGTGCCAGTCTGCCTTGGAGCCAGTTCAATATGGACTGAAAACATGCAGTAACTGTGAGCTAAATAAACCTTTTCCTTCCTTCATTTTGGGTGTCAGGTATTTGTTCCAGCAATGAGAGAAGAGTAACTAGAACACCCTGGGACAGCCTCTCAGCCCACTGACATCACAATGTCACAGAAGGTGAATGTTATTCCTAAAGGCTGCATTTTTAGATTGAGGGCTCACCTACTGAGCTCTTGTGTATTGTTCCCAACAGTACTTTTTGATATTCTGCTGCCATGCTGGAGCTGAAATACAGCACTTTCTTTTGCTAGCTGACTTCTTCCCCATCCTGCCTATGAGACTAGATGGCAGGAGGAGACCAATGGCAGGAGAAAGGACATTCTTCCAGCTTGTGGTTGTTGCCAGTGTCCTCTCAGCCAGGGTCCTTACCCTGGCTGAGGCAGCTGGTTCTATTCTTCAGCTATTTCCTCTGGAACTCTCAGAACTATCATCAGTTTGCTCTGAGTCCTGGCACCGTGGAACCCTTCTGTGGCATTCCTGAAGGTCTCTGAGAACAATTTCATCTTCTACAATAGCTTTCGGCCATGAGAGGATGACTCCCAAGTCTGTATTCCTTTCCACACTTCCTATGTGTGTTGTAGACAGTCTAGTTTCCATGTGTGCAGCATGAACCTGACTATAACTTGCTCTTCAGTTAGTAAAAATCTGCAATTCACCTTGCTTCTTCCATGTTCCTGGCACATCCAGTGACTCTCCACTACCAGGCCATCTACACGTAAGTTCTTTCTTGGATCTGCCCTCTTTTTTACTCCCACTAAAACTCCTCCCCTTTCTTGCCTACCCTCCTTCAGTACTCTCTAGAGGGCACTGGTGTGTCTACGGATCACATAGACCCTTTTGGTTCTCACTTCTCTACTCCAGGCTCACCTTCGCTCACTGCTCTATTGTGTCACTGCTTTCCTGTTACGTTAGTACTGGGTGCTACATCTTTACCTCTATCCTGTTTCACTTTCTTTTGTTCAAATGTACTGTCTCTCCCACACAGGGATTTCATCTGGCTAAGCAATTTACAATGCAACTTACTGTCAGCAGTCCAGGAAGATGTCGTTACACCTCTTTCTTCCATTGTGTGTATACACGTTGGTGTACTTCAAACCAAGTTGTATTTTTTTTTTTACCACAAATAATTCAACTGGGGGGGGGGGAAGGAATTCTACTAGATGGAATACTACCAAGCAAAAAGTAAAACAATCAAATGCAATGACTGAGATGTACAATTTGGATGATTCTCCAGTGAATTATAGTGCAATGAGTAGAAAAAAGTCACTTACTACCCAATTCCACTAATGTAACATTCTTGAAAGAAAATTATAACAATAGAGATACATTAGCAGATGTCTGGAGTTAAGAAGTGACAGTGGGAGGCAAGAGGAGTATTCATAAAATGGTGATCTAAGGATTCTTTGTTGGGGGTCCTTGTAGTGACACAACTGTTCACCTTCTGGGCCTTATCAGTGTCAAAGATCTGTTACTGTTTGGAGTACTACTGGTTTCCGAGATGTAACCACTGTGGGAAAATGGATATAGGGTACAGCATCATATAGGTTACTCAACATTACTTCTTATGACTGAAGAAAAGTGCAGGGATCTCAAAATTAAAAGTTAGTTATGGTTTGTTGGTCCCCAAAGCCTCAAACAGTCATTGGGGGCAGGCTTCTAGAGTTTGTAATGAATTCACGATCCAATGCTGGGATAATGGGTGTGAGTGCTATGCCTGCCCTGGGGTGATGGCCTGGCTACAATGCAAGGAGAAAGAGGCTAGGTAGCTGCCGCAGCTGCGGCTCCTCCCTTTGCTCTTTGCTGTCTTCCGCTGCCATAAATTGCTGCCCTCTGCCAAATGCCACTCTGCCTTGGAGCCAGTCAGAGTATGGATCAAAATTTTGTCAGGTGTTTTGTCCCAGAAATGAGAGGAAAGTAACTGAGACAAAGTTTAATGAAAAAATATTTCCCTCCAGAAAAAATGTAGGCCTCACACATTCTTCAAATGCATTCTTTTTATTTGAGGACAATCTCAAGACAGTGCCCTTTGGGAAAGAGCTCTCTCACCTTCATGTACATCAGGATCAACCATTACTCTCAGCAAAGTACAAAAATACACACATCAGTGGCTTCCGTACAATAAATACATAATCATGCATCCCACAATAAAAGGCACCGAAAACTGGTCACTTAGTAGTCATAAAAATTACTAGCTACATTAACAAAGCCACCCAAATTATCTGTACAGGAAATGTAACAATATATTCCAATGGTGAAAACACATAAAACATCTTTAAAATAGTATGCAATAAATATCTCAATTTTTGTATATATTTTAAAAATTACGCCATTGTAAACAACATGTAAACAAACAAAACTCATGTTGTCTTATCATTATTAAAATAATTAGAGCCAAAGTTATAACCTCTGGTCTGTCAGGTATATTTCACTGGCAAATGTGCTAAGCAGTTAAGTCTCGCTCTTTTCTGCAGCAAACAGAGCCCACAGTGTAATAAATACACATTATCTGCATCTTTCAGATACAAGTACTTTAGTTTCAAAACAGACTACCAAAATGTAGTAAATTCTTATCTATAAATATGGTAAGGCTAAGTTAAAACTATCTTTTGCAATATAGGGAAGAGAAAGTACTACAGTGTTAGGTTTCCAGCAGAATAAACAGATAACTTCTGATTATCTTTGTTAAAAAATTAAATGCCTGTAGTGATAGAAGGGTAAAGTGTTCAGCTGTCTGAGTGGACCTTTTACAAAGTCAACGAAGATATCAAATTAAGAATTTTGTTTTTCTAGAGAATACAGAAATTGCTGCTACTTTACAGTGATGAGAATCACTGACTTTGAAGTATGTCTGTCAGGGCCAGGGCAGAGGGAGGGCAGGGATGGGGCAAGCTCAGTGGCACAGCACCTGCCTGGCAAAAAATGAAACAGAACAACAACAAAGCCTATCAAAACGTGAATTCATAAAGTGTGGTTTTCCTACACTTAACTGATGTTAAAGATAAGGACACTTTTTTTCTTCTCAGAGATCCTACTTCCTAACCATCAATAAATATTCAGAGAAGGTAATTTTGTAATTCAAATATTTTTATTTTGTTTTGTCTATGCACACAGAGCCTTGTACACACTACTAATCTACTTACTACATGCATAGAGAAGCATGCTATTTCAACCACCACTGTCCCATCAAAAAAGAGGTGAGAACACCAACTTCAGACAGAGACTATGAAATCTACTGGAAAGCCTTTCTTTATGACCACTTTCCTTGCCTGTGAGTTTGCAGTATGTACCTTTTGTGTATTTTGGAGTATGCATTTTCTTTCACTTGAATCACATTGTCATCTATAGTCATGCAAATAGCATTCTAAAGGACTGATGGAACACATATCTAGTAGGAGACAGTCAAATTATGTGTGGCCAACATAAAATGTGGACGTAAAAGTGCAATTACAACTCTAGGATACACAAAGTGATTTGGGGGTGGGGGACGAAAGAAGGCTTTCCCTGAAATAACCTGAGGAACAGTTTTGTAAAAGTTCTAATTTCTTAAACAGACATAGAAGAATGATAATGAAGACGAACGTGAGCTCTAACAAATAGGAACTATGTTTTGTTTTATTCATATCATGCGTATCTGAGTGCCAAGTATAGAGAAGATAATGTCTATCAAGTAAGGGAGAGAGCATTTCACTTAATTACATGTATTTTAGATAGTACTTACTTTTACAAATTATTAAAGAGACTTGTGTGATAAAGGCCTTATAGACTCACAAGAGAAAAACAGGCTCACAGGTATTGGTTTGTAGCCTTTATATTCTATAAGTAAACCTTCTTATACTTACAATCATCGTTAACTACAAGTGACCTGAAGTCACACCAGTCTAGGCCTATCTGTATGTGAATGGTTGAATATAACTTTAAAAATTTTACCTTTGGGCTGGGGAGATAACTCAAAGGCATAAGCACCTACCTGGCAAGCACAAGATCCCAAGCTGGATTCCTGATACCACATGCCCTGCAGGCTCTGGAATCAGTGTGGTGGCACTCAGCTGTAATGGGAGGCTGAGGCAGGAGGATTCAGGATCACCCTGAGAGCTACAAAAGTTAGCACAGGACAAGCCTCAAATGCACAGCATCAAGGCCCTGTCTCAAAAAAACCACAAACAAAACAAAACAAAAACACATTCACTATTGTCTTCTATTTTTCTTTAGTCTTATTATTGTGTGTATATAATAAATATATGTGCTGTTTATGAAAATTGTATGCACTGAATGTAAAACAACATCTTTAGTGAACATTTATGAATTTCAAATTTGTAAAAAAAAATGTAACTTAAACAAAATATTATTTAGTGTGAAGTCAGGGCTGGGGAGATAGCTCAGTAGAATTAGTGCTTGCCTGGAAAGCACAAGGTCCTGAGTTCAAGAAAAAAAAAAAATGTATAGGATCAACCAGGTCTTACTACAAAGGTTGGACTGGCAGTGATCCTCCCGTTTTCAGTCTCCTAAACACAAGGATTACAGGTGCGATGTACAATGCCCAGTCTCCATCACGGTATGACAGGGATCATACCCCAGTTCCTGTGTCTGCCTAAGCAGGTGCTTTAATCCACTGAATTATATGACCAGCCCTGTAAATTTGTTTTTAGAAATATGATTTATATTTGGCCAATTATTGCTGTTGTACAGCAAACAAATGATTATGCTTCATAAAACCAGGGCTCTTCCCTGTTTTTCATCTTTTTTTTTTTCCTTGAGTTGCCAGGAATTGAACTTGGGACCTTGTTCTTGCCAGGCAGGGACTCATGCCACTGAGTCCCAGGGCTCCTTTCCCTGCTTTTGTTTGCCCAGAGTATGTGCATGCTAATGAACACACACTCAACACTTAGAATTTGCAGGGAGTTCTCAGCTTTTATTTCTCAAAGAACAAAAATATGGAAGGAACAGAATATTGTTACCTTCATTCAGAAACATTTATCAAGACCTTAGTATGTGCTAGGTAGATACTGGGCCACAAAAATGGAGTGTGGGACAGGCAGGGGTGTGCATGTGTGTATCTGAACATAAGATATTATTTGAGCATAAAAATTGCTTCTTTCTTTTCTTTTTTTTTTGAGACAGGGTCTTGTTATGTAGTTCAGGCTGCTCTTGTACTACTATGGAGCCCGGGCTGATGAACCCACAGCAACCCTTCTGCCTCAGCTCTCTGACTGCTGGGATTGCAGGCATGTGCCACCACTCTCAACTAACATAAAAATTATCAACATGCTATGGACCATGGGTGAAATGCCTACGTTCGTGTTAGGGAGGACACTTCAGAGGAAATGACATTGGCCCCAAATTTAAACGCTTTGCACATCACATGCGACTATGCCCAGGCACTCACATTCAAGCAGCTTCCAGTTCTCAGATCATGGAAGGTCAGTGGTAAGCAAGGCTGCTTCACAGCGAGAAGAGGCACAGTCACTGAGATTCTTACCTGTTTTGCTAAGAGCTAGTTTGCTACTCACTAAAAAAAAAAAAAAAAAAGGGCCTACTTTGATTTTTAGCAAAGAGATGACAGAGAAAATTTGATTGACAGACATTACAATAGGAAAACTATTTGCTAAAAAGCTATGGCCAAAGCATAAGACAGAAGTGTTAAAGGTCTGTACTGATAAACACCTAAACCAAGGAAATAAAATTACCAGTTTATTCCAAGTAATTAAAACAGAACATGAAATGCCAATTCAGCTTTTGAAATGGTAAAAAGTGGAAAATATGCAACTACATACTGAGAAAAATCTGATATATAAAATGCTTTTAAATTTGCACAATTCAAAACCAAGATTTTATTAAACATGTTTTATCCTATACTTCAGTTCTTAAGTTTCTTAGCAGAACATAATTTATATAATACTGCGTCACCTTTCAAGATCTTTCCAAGAAGACAAAACCAAAGAATTATTCAAGGTTGCAGCTTTATCTTCATCATTATGTATACCAAAACTCTGCCATACAACTGAATTCTGTAAACAAGGCTCTAAAAAAAAATCATAATTAAATTTAATTTCTCCAAGGTCATCTGTATATCAGGTCATTAGTGAAGTCCCAAGAGAATAATGTCCAGTCACTACATCAAATCATTCAGGAATAAACATTTAGAAATTTGTCATCATAAAAATTAAGTTGTGCTATTAAAACAAAGCAAAATACCCTGATGATGAATTCAAATTCAATCTGTTTCCTTATGTCATATAACTTTATACATACCTTGTTATAATCCCAACACTTCATGTGGAAGGGAATGCTACAGGAGCTCTAAATTACATTGTGCTATATTTCTGCATCAGATTTAGCAAAGAAATCTTCAGGTCAAGACAGTAACCTGAACACAGTGACTAAATTCAAATGCCATGCCAAAATGAGTCAACATTCAGATTCACTTATATCCAACCAATTTTTCTTTTCTTTCCTTTTTTTGGTGAGACCGGGGTTTGAACTCACCACCTTGCATTTGCCAGGCAGGCAGGCTCTTGTGCCACAGAGCTATCTCCCTGGCCCCTAACCATTTTAATTTTGAGTAAACTTCTAATTTATGTGCTTTGTGTCCAAAATTTCAGTTAGTTTCTCCTGAAGGACAATTTCTTGATGCCCCCCTAGCTTGAGAACAGTCAGTGGTCTTTGCTCTAGTTCCAAGCCACCATTGAGGAAGGGCTCAGTACTGGCGGAGAAAGTGATATCCCTGGGGAAAACAAATTAAGGAACTCTGCACTCTTAGTTTTGAAAATCATTGTTTTAAAGAGGCATTTTTCGCTCTAGAGAATACAAAGACATGGAGACTTTAACTTAAAAGGTAACTACATTCACTTCTATAAAATGTTTTTGATGAGTTAGAAAAAAATTGAAAAAATTTGGAGATTTCAGAAAGTGGATTTTCAGTCTATCCTAAAATAAATAACATGAAACCACAGCATGCACATAAAAATACCCAGGACCTAATTCTAATACAGATGGTTGAACTTAACTTCCCTTTCTCTAGCATTTTTCATTTTTAGCTGGTCTGTACTGATAAATTTTTAGCTGAGGACCAAACCAAAGCCCTGTCTACACTAGCCACGTGCTGTGCTACTGAGCTGCAGCCAGTCCTTAGCTTTCACTTGTAAATGGAACATAAAGGAACCTTTAATTTTCATACTATACCTGACACTGTTTTTGGGTTTTTTTTTAATCTCTAAAAGGATAGTGGGAAAGAAACAGCTAATTTAACTGTGATTCACACTTCCATAGTTCCTATTGTGAAAAAAAAAATACCAAGTAGTTACAATTGACAATATTGTGTGGCATTTCTAAATGGAAAAAAATAAGATAGGAGAATGTAGATTACAGAAAGGAAACCAAGAGTCATTGCTAAAGTTAGTTATGGAACCCAATAAGCCTGACCCACATTCCCATCTCCAGAATGACAAAACTGATCTTTTAATGCAGCCTTTGTTTTTTCTTTTTGTGGTACCAGGAATCAAACACAGGACTTGTGCTTGCCAGGCGGGTGCTTAAGCTGCTGAGCTATCTCCCAAGCCAAAATTAATCTTTAGGTTAATATTGTATATTGTTATCATTTGCTTTAATTGGAAGGACAATTCATCATTGCTAGTACAATACAAGGCTTAGCAAGGTCATGAAAATCCCTTGGATTGGGAAAAAGATATACCTATGTATAGATGTTGGATAATTTGGATAATTGTACTGTTGATTTCTGCTGGTCTTTTGAAAGCACTAACTTTTATTTTTAATTTCTTATAAACTTTTGTTATTTTTAAAATTGATTTTGCATGTTTGTATCTGGTAATCTAAACAACTAATTTGAAGATAACATCATATAATACAGCAATCATTGTTGGATTCCTATCACTTTATTTAGTGAAATTTTGTATTTCTCTAATTTTTTTTTAAACTTACTATTTTGTATTCTTTAAAAAAAAATCCCTTTGACATATATGGTTTGGTCCACTATACGTTCACCAGTGTTCTTTTATTTCAAAGGAACCAGCTAAGTTCTTCCTTTGGCTAAACCGAAGAAGGTCGGGCCGTGGCCCAATACAATAAACAACTGTGCACGGTGCATCTAAGGTCTTGAATGATTAGCTCAGCTGAAGTGCCTCCTTACCTGACTTGGAAATTTCAACAGTAACATCAGCTCCCTAAATTCGTTGCTTCTTTTAATAAGATTTAGACAAACTCAGACTTTATCGTTGGACTTTTTTTTTTTTTTTTTTTTTTTTGTGGCACTGTGCTTAATATATCTCCTATGTGCTTTTTGTTTCTACAACAGGTGAAAGATACCTATTTTACATTCAAATTATTTGTTTTCAAATCTGCCAAAATGTCAACTCAAATTCCTTTTTCCTGTAATTTCTACGTGTTTCTCATGCCTTTTCATTTCCCTACCAACTGCTCATGGAAGAGTAAAATATAAAAATTATTATTAATTAGTTATTAATCTCAAAATATAATTTTTAAATAGCTCACAATTAGTCTACTGGAAAATAGGGATTGTTAAGGTGAATTAATTTTTTGTTACATCACACTGCTTCACATTAAGTTGGAAAAGCTTTTAGTCCCCCCTTATTCTGTGTGGTGTGTTATGCCACTAAGTTTTAAGTTTGCAGATTTTCAGACACTTGAATTGAGCATTATTTAAAAATAATTCAAGACTCAATTAAAATGTCATTGCCTTACCTGACAAAAACAAATTAACCATTAGTCATCCTGGTTATTGTTTGTGTGCAATAGTCCAGAATCAAATGCAAATATAAATATAAGTATAAATATGTTGGAACCAAGAGCTGGCTGTAAGAGGTGTGTGCTATTTTTAAGGATTCTAGATTCTTGATGTTCACATAACTGCCACAATGGCAGTACAACTACAGAAACCTCTCTCATGATGTACACTGAAGATTCATCACAGGAAAAAACTTACCAAGAAAAGCCATATGTTGGCAAAATGTATCACAATGAGTCTTCTGGGTACAGTAGATTCTTAATATTGGTGATTTTTTTCTTGTAGATATGAAAATCACTTTTTTAACAAAGCCCCTATAACTGTTCAGTTACCTAGGCTAGTAAGGAACATTTCTTTTACAATGAAAAAACAGGGCATCTGTTTGACAGAAATGAGTCTTTCAAGTATATAAGTCATTAACAGAACTATTACATTCTAGGCAACAGGAGTAAAAAGGAAACGAGCCAGAATATGCATTTTGCATAAAGGTTAAACCTCACAATACAATAAATAAATGTGCTGATTTGTACAACTTGTAAAGACCTCCTACAATGACACATAATACTGCCTATGATTAACTATGCTGAGGTCAGCACTGCCTCACCTAGAAATCATGGGTAAAATTCTTGCTCATAAAAGCCACAAAATATACAAAGCCTTTATATTTGTTTGTTATTAAACATTTTATCTGCCAAAAGGTCTGCAAACTAAAATACAACTTGGCAGTCTGAATACCCAGCATGATAGTTATCTTGGTATAAAAAGGTTAGAAACACTTTAATATGAAAATCAATAATACCAGAAAAGGAGAAACCTGTTTTATAAATAGACATGTTAACATGAAAGTGAGACTTTCATCTCTCACGAGAAAGAAAACATTTGATACAATTTAACCAAAGGTTTGAAAATAATTATATTTTCCAGCTCTAGATAAATATATTACTTCAATTTACTAGTCATCTTCAATATACAACAGGGAATGTTACAGTAACAAAATCTTTCATAGCACTAGCTATCAGTTACCAGAACTGTAAGAAATTTTTATACATTAGCTTAATACTTAAAGAGTATAGAAACAGACATGACTAAGCTGTATGAATAGTAGTGCAATCAAACACTAAGGGCCACAGAATGTACTGTTTTTTTTCTTTTTAGCGTGTATATCCAACTGCAGTGTCCTACTTTAACAGCATTATCAACTGAATATTACCATCCTTTATTTTAATGCATTAAAAGTAATTGTATGTTGTTAGGTTTAGTAATTTTACATTTGAAATGTAGTTGCTATGAAATACCCAGACTATAAATTCCTATGTAGAGTGAATAACTTGTAGCCAAAGTTAAAAAAATTTGTGTGGCATTTTTAAGTAGTGGCTTGGTTTGTACTTTCCAACTAAAACTTGGAAGTGAATAAAAATTTAAGAGAGTAGGTAAATAAATAAAATGTCTTAGTTACATAAAAGGAACAGCTCAACTATTATATAATATGCAATTTATCCTAAACATTGCTACTGAGCTAATGTAGTATCAGTTCTCTATTAAACTTCTTTCCCTGAAAATTACAGGAATAATTATACAAATAGGTACAGTCCAGCTGTCTCTGAGCTCTCCATTCTCTTTAATGATACACTTTTGTTATTTTTTTTCTTTCTAACAAAAATATCCCTAAACAAATCTTAAAAAGATAAAGTGAAAACAGTAACAAAGAAAAAAAATGAATGTTTTGTTTTATATTGAAACCAATACCATGATCTTTTGCTTGCCTATTTAGGCTGCCTCTTTCGGGTTCAGCTTATTTCTAGGATTAGTGAGAGAACTGATAGGAACAGTGCCTTGAGGAACAAGCTGTGGGAGGAACCTTTGAAGACCTCAGTTCCTAATACCTAGTAAGCATAAAATGGATGTAGGTCAATGATAAGTATCTGAAGAATCCTTTGGAAGGAAGTTTCAACTCAATATTCCTGGAGTAGACCTGAGATTCTGCATTTGTATAACCTCTCAAGTGATAGGCATGCTTCTGGCCCATGCACAAGTCGAGTAGTGATGATACTTTAGATTAACGCTGTCCCATACAAGTTTTGCTAATGGAGTTAATGTTCTGTAATACGCTCTATAGCTGCTATGGCAAGTGCAACTAAGAAAAGACATTTCTATAGCTATAGGTGGTTAGTGACTACGATATGTGATAGCATAAACCTAGACATTCATGAGTTACTGCTTCTCAGCCAGAGAAATATATGTCAGTCCCCAAATGATCTAATCCATTTTCACTTGGATTATCTAACAAGTATTCTTTTATAACATGCATATATGAAGTTAATTTAAATGCTTTTCTTCCTAATGCTTAGCTTAAAGACCCCCTTAAGGTAGGAAGCCACAAAGGGGGTCATTTTGTAGGTGGCAGTTGATGGAAAGGGACAGTAGAAGGCAGTGAGAATTTGAGCAGCTGTTTATTACTGCACAGGGAGGGCATGTGGGAAAATGGAAAGGCAGGAAGCAGGAGAGAAACTCGGAACAGAAGTGGACAAACAATGGAGAGAAAATATTGAGTACTCTCGAGTTTTACTTAGGCAATGTCCTTTTCTTTCTTAAAAAGCAAGTTTTTTGTGTGTGTTTTTGTTTTGAGAAAAAAGGAAATAGACTTTGGCTGTGATTCTTTAGCCTCCATCCCAGTCATCCAGGCCAGGAACAGCCTTAGGGAGGGAGAGATGACAACTACAGCTGCAAGATGCAGCCCTGAGACCTCATCTGCACACCCGGGGCTGAGCTGGTCCCAGGGAGGAGCGCTTCCCACCTCGTGACTGCAAGCCCTACGGGGTAAGAAGATGGTTTTCCTGTGACACTGACAGGGCACCACACTGGCAAAAGTTATCACTGAAGGCATCAGAGCCCTGCCATGACAGGAGGACAAGGTTTACAAAAGCACAGCTCTCATTTAATAGCAAAAATATTCAAATTGCCATTCTAAAGGATTTCCTCACTCAAAAAAGCCATTTTAGGAAAATTCTAGCAAATTTAATTTTCATTAACTGAAACTTTAAAAGAAATTACCTATGAGTAAAAAGATAAACAAATTTAACCATTTACATCATACTCTTAAAATTCTGAAAACATGACAGTTTAAGAATCTTTTATATTGGCAACTGCGTATGGGTAAGGTGAAAATCAATAAAGCTTTTCATATTAATAGATTATTTATATTACAGTTGCTTTCCTGCTTTTCCTAAAGGCTGGATAGGCATCTGGAATCTCAGAAGAGCTCTGGAAATCTGGCATCTGGAATTTTGACTTTATATGAAAGTACCCAGACAGGACAACATGGGGACTGAGGACTAGTCAAAGGACAAGAAAAAAAGAGACTTTTGCTTTTATTGATATGCACAAGATTAAAGTTATTGAGTGGGTTATTATCCTTTTAAGCTATCAGACATAAATTCCCTTTTGAAGTTTTCCATTTGCATAGAACTTTGGTATGGTATGTAATTAAACCCAGTAGGAACCCAGTAAGTTTGTTTGTTTTGTGGTGCTGAGGACTGAACCTATGGTCCTAGGCATGCTAGCCAAGTGCTGCTCCACTGAGCTACATTCCTAGCCTTATAAGATTTATCTAAAATGTGTGATTTTTCTCAGCAATTAAATGGTCAAGAAATAAATTAGGATTAACTGTCAAATAGCTAAATTTTCTTGAGATATTTATATGTCTAACAATATTTCTCTTTAAACACTGAGTGAAATTTATATGGAAGATACGAGTGATGTTATGTCTCAATGTTGTATGTGCATAAATATGTCTATACACATATATATGCCCATGTATGTGTATATACACATTTATGTGTATGTGTGTGTATCATTTAAGCACCTACCTGGTTACAGAAAATTGTCACCACTAGATCAGTACCCTGTTTATTTCTCTTACTGAGAATATTTTAAAATACTATAATTAATTTCTTGGCATACAATGACTAAGGAAATCTTTAAGGATATTTGTGAATTTTTAATATGATGCCTTTGGTTTTTAAAGATTTGACCACTGCTATATTGAATTCTAATGAGCAATACTGACAGACAATAGTTTAGAAAAAGGAAAATATATACCTCACAGAATATAAGAATTACATAAGAATATAAAGCCCTTAAAAATTTAAACTTCTGTTGGGAGATTTTTGTCAGAAATCATGGTAGCTAGTGATTGACTCTGGGTGATCCATCAGTATACAAAGAAAGGTCAGCTGAGATCCTGGACAATTTCTAGATGACAACAATCTATTTTAAATTCAAACAATATAATAATTCAATTGAAATGAAAAAGGAGGGGCAAAGTATAGGAAATGTGGTTTGGAAAACTGTAATAGATTTTGTTACATAAAAGAACATGTAAGTTTATGAAAATACTCACAGAGTTTTCTTAATGCACACACCTATAGTTTATGATAGACTGAACTAACACTGGCTTACCCAGGATGTATATCAGTTGTTGATTATGGCACAGATAAGAGTTTACTGAATCTTAGGTATATACACCTAGCTGCAAAAATCCACATTAAAGAACAGGAAAGTGTAGAGCGCCCTTAGCCAACAAAAAGGGACTTGGGAAGTAATAAATAAATTCCATTAAAATTGACATGAAAGATACAATAAAGTATTACAATATTATACATGACATGCAAAAAAGGAAAGACAATTCAGGCAGGAACATCGTGCATTAAGATTTGCATTATTTATATTTGATGGGTTTGTTTAACTAGTCTTTGACCAGTGCAAGTGTTGGGAACCTGAAGTGATACCAACCCAACACTGAAAGCAAAATTTAATTTTTATCTTGTCTCCTAACCATTTTAAGGAAGAAACCAATGCCTCCAATAATGAAACCTAAAAAGTTTTATCCATATACTATTATGTAGCCACACAGAACAAATCTTCTGTAAGACCAGGTCAAGGAAAGTAAACAGCAATTCCATCTTTTAGACATGGCAATCATTTCAGATTCCTATTTTTTTACAAACTGTTGTGAGTATATTTAAACATATCAGGTCTGCACAATAAGAAAATGGCTTTATGGAATGTATATTTGGCACAAAAATATTTTCTTATACCTCAAATCAAAATTTCACCCACAGAAAATTATTAAAACATAGAGGCGCTTCAGTGGTGCTTGTTATCTATGCAGAAACCCACAAGAGCAGCCAACTGCTTCCCAGGATTTTGTATTAACTATCAGTTACTTCTCTTCAAGGGATAGCACCAATTTTATTACACCTCAGACTGGGGAGTGCTCCTTCCAAGCTCTTTAATTCCCTGGAGAATTCGCTTCATGTGGCCCACTTTCGGTATCCCCAGGTCCTAAAAAAGGAAAGAAGGAAAGAAGGAAGGAAGGAAGGGAGGGAGACAAAAACATAGCATTGAATGTTTAGCCAGCAAGTACATAGTTGGCGTTCAGTGCATCCGTTTTCATTTGTATTCAATGATTTATGAAATGACAGCTAGAAAAAAGGAAGTTAATAAAACAAAAATAACTTGCCACTGAAAAGTTACCAACTGGTAAAAAAAATTCTACACAAGCTCTGACTGTTATTTTCATAAGTGATACACAGCAAGACAGTTCTTTTAGAGTCAACACCAATAGCTTTTCCTTTCCTTCTGTACAGCATGGCAGGCACTTGGCAAGTACTAGGTGCAGAAGTGAAGACAACTGGTGCAAAACAGCCGTAATATGCCCTGGGACACACTGCAAGGTCCTGAAGGCCTGTGAACCCTACAGGTGAAGCGCAGTAAATGTAACCAGCTTACTAATGTGACAGACCAAACAAATTCTTCACAAAACAGTGCTAAATATCTGAAAATTGTTAATTAGTAGAAAATTAAAAGTAGAAAATTAAAATTATTAAATTTGTACAAAAGTAAAATAACTTACAAAGCAATCTAAAAAGTAGACTATTTCTCTGAAAAGATAGATTCCAAATACCCACCTAAGTTTGTAAGAATATTGTTTCAAAACTTTTAAATGAAAAAATCAGACTGGATTAAGTGCACACCACACACATCCACACCCCCCCCCACACCACACACTTTCCTATGCTTTATGAACTTTTTAAATACAGCCAATAATGCTACCTGATTCTGAAATGCTCTGGAAAATATTCTTTCCAAAGCCAGTGCTATATTCAAGCCTCATATAATTTCAGGGTAACATTCTTATCGTATTTAACTGATCCAGAAAAATATTTTCTCATACAATAGAAAGCCATCCAAAATTAGTCCAAAAGCAAGTATGTATCTTCTGGGCATATGACAAATATACAACTTAAAAGCAAGGCCAAATTCTTGTCAAAGATGTCAGTGACTGTTCCCTAAACTTAAAATGTAAATACATTTACCATTTCACTTGGCTTCTTTCATTTGAGTGGAATATTTAGGTAACCGTCATATTCTGTGATAACACATCACTTCATATAAAAACTTAATATTTTATTTATTTATTCTCATTAAACTTTGTTTTAATGGATCTCAAATTTTTGTGACAGATTTTTGGTCAAGTTGTTTCCATTAAAAAGTGTTGATTTTAAAAACTAAGAACTTAAAAAACTATCCATGCAAAGAAAGAAAGTCAATAGTAAAGAAAACAACAAAGATAAGTGTACAGTAATATGTGATAACCAGGAGTAAAGAAAAAGAAACATTTTCCTTTCCTTCTGAAGGTTTTAAGATGCACTGTTATCATTAACCAGTCTTTCACCATTAAACTTAAATGGCCAATTGGGAGAAAGAGTTGTGAGACCACCGTTCATCACTGATTAAGACTGGGGTGGCAAGGATAATACTCAATTAAGTTTCTGAGCTTTCTGAGCAGACTAGGTGACCTTGCCAGCCCCAGCAGCCTTCTTGTCCACTGCCTTGATGACATCCACAGCATCTGTCTGTCTCATATTGCAAACAATGAAAGGACCCAGAGGTGGAGAGTCGGACAACAATGGCAGCATCACCAGATTTCAAAAATTTGGGCCCAGCTTCTTACCAGACCACCGGTCAATCTTTTCTTCCAGCTCAGCAAACTTGCAAGTAATGTAAGCTGTGTGACAATCCAGGACATGGGCACAGCCAGCACTGAGCAGTGAAACCAGCTGCTTCCAGCTGGGAACGGGAAGCCACTGAAACTTTTTAAGTGACACACTTGGTGGATGAGGTTAACATTGGGTGGGCTGAAAGCTAAGTATTTTAGTATTCAAATACTAAATATTTTATTTTGGGTCACATATGCACTGTGTTCTCCAGAGGAGGCAGACCCTGCTCAGTATCACTATCTTAGTTTACCAAGATCAAAATGTTTTCCATAATGTAACATAGTTACATTAACCACTTAGTTATATATGCTTTACTTTTGTTTCAGTTTAGTACTTTTCTACCTTAGGGATTAGGCTGTGATAAATTTATGTAAAATTCATTAGGTTTTTCTTTCATTTACTCTTGGTTATCACATATTGCTGAGCACTTATCTTTATTGTTTTCTTTACTACTGGCTTTTTCTTTCTTTGTATGAATAGGTCTGCCTTTGCCAAAGTGTATTTTACTTTGTAGATATTCAATTATCTTTCCAGCTTCACAGTATAACTTTTCAAACTGGGAAAAAAACGAAAACTACAGAAACAAAATCCCCAACTATTTTTTAAACACTATCTGTGGCAACTTTATTTTTTCCCACTTTACTCCATGAAGGACATTAGTACTACCCCTTTGTGTCTTCACCAGCTGAAGCACATTAGAAATTTTCCCTTTCTAATCCAACCATGCTGCTATCTCTAGTTCTTTAAGTGATAAAGAAGTAACATCTAAGCCAAATCCTCAGCAAGAATTAGGTAGATAGGGTGAGAAGCATAGCAAAAAAGGGTGCAATTTCTATGGCAAGAAAGCATTCAGCATTTTCAGGCACCTTAAGGGAAAGTCGGATGGGGCATGACCCAGTGAGGGGCCAGAGATGCCCTATGAGATAATCAGGTGGAACCTTTCAGGCCTCCACAGAGATGTGAGTCAAAAATATTCTCTGAGAATGGGAAGCCATGAAACATTTTAAGTGATACACTTGGTGGATGATGTTAACATCCTGGTAGCTGCACTGTAGATTATGGACTGGGGCGAGATGGACAATGGAAAGGATGGGAAGGAAGCTACTGGCCAGATGTGACACTGGTGTTGGGTAGGACTCGGGACAGCAAATGACAGCAATGAGTGGAGACTAGAATCAACAAAGCTTGCTGAGAGGCTGGGAAGGTTCAGCCGTGGGTGAGGAATGAAGAAGAAAAAGGTGTTTAATGAGACTCTGGGCTTCTCTGTCTCCAGCAGCTGCAGGGCCAGAGGTGTGATGCACTGAGATGCAGAGCACCGAGTGGGACAGGAGAGGAAGAGTTTGCTTTTAGGCATGTGAAGGTTATAGCCCTATGTGTCCAAGTGCCAGAAGAGACCACTAGTAAGAAAATAAAACATGACAGAGAGAGAGACAGAGACAGAGAGACACAGTGAGAGACAGAGAGACACAGAGAGAGACAGAGACAGAGAGAGACAGACAGAGACAGAGACAGAGACAGAGACAGAGACAGAGAGACAGTGAGGGCGCATTATGATGTAATTTTGAATTTCACAAAAACCAACCTCAAGCAGGATGTTTCAATTGTCCCCCCTAAAGTGCTACTGTGTAGAAGCTTGGTTGCTAGCCAATGGGATCTGGGGAGCTAAATGGACCATGAAGGCTCTAATTTCTTCAAATAGATTAAGCAATCAATGAGTTCACAGCCCAAGAGGCTTGTGAGAATGTGGAGCCACCTGGATGGTGCGCATCACTCGGGATGTACCTTTGAAAGGTGAATCTTTCACTAGCGCCTTCCCTCAGACTCCTCCCATCTCTCTGCTTCCTGGCTGCTCTGAGGGGATTAGCTCTGCTCTACCAGGCCTTCTGCCAAGAAGTTTCGCCTCGCTGAGGCCCATGGCAGTGGAACCACTGACCAGGCTGAAAGCTGTGGCTGTGAGCCAAATCACATCTTCCATACTTTAAGTGGACTTCATCAGGTATTCTCTCACAGTGGTAGAAAGCGAACTGACACAGTGACTCTGTGCTACATAAGCTTTGCTTGTAAGATTTCCTTTTCCACCCCCCACATCCTGTTTTAGAACTAAAATAGTTAAAACAAAATGTCAATACATGTGTCTAAAATGAATGTTTCAAGGGCAGGAAATACTTTGCATTAAAAACAAAACAGACAAAAACAAAAATCTGTAAAAATGCTAATAAGAAAGCTCACTGCTCCAGGCATGGTGGCGCATGCCTGTAATCCCAGCACTTGGGAGGCTGAGGCAGGAGGATCATGGTGAGTTGGAGACCAGCCTGGGCTACAAAAGTGAGTCCAAGGCCAGACTGAACTGCATAGCAAGACCCTGTCTCAATAAGACAAAAGAAAAAAAAAGTTCACTAAAATAATTCTTAACCATCTTCTTACTACTCTCAATAATTATAATTTTTGTCTTGCCTGTTTTTTGATAAAACTGATTTAGTGATAAAGAGGTAACAAGCCAAGTTTTTAGCAAGTTAGCCGGGTAGATTGTGGCAAAGCACAGCAAAAGAACATACCTGTGGGGTGAGAAAAGAGCATTTTTAAGCAACTAAAATAGGGGCCTCATTATAGTAGTTCAAGTTGGCCTTGAACTTTTACTGATCCTCCAGCCCCAACCTCCTGAGTGCAGGGATTTTAGGTATGCAACACTACACTTGGTTTCTTATTCTTCAACATAGCAATAATTCCTATTACTCTAACTTTGCCTCAGTTTATATATGTGCTTTATTACTTGCAAACATATACAGCAGTACATTGGTTCATGCATGTTTTTGTTTATAACCAATTTGGTTTGTAAACAGAAACACCTGACCAAAGTTTGGGTTTGTTTGCCAATGCTGTATTGGGTGACAAACTCGATCACAGCCATTTTTCCAGAATTGTGGAACAAATTATTCATGAACTGAGGTGCCACTGTGTTTGTTTAGTGTGCACATGTATATCTGTTGTTTATATGTTGGTATGGATTTAAACAACACATATGTATTTACATAACACCATTTACTTATTTATTTTTGTACTTAATGCAACATCTACAGGATCTCACTATGTAGATTGGATTCATAGCGATTCTCCCGTTTTTCAGCCTCCCAACCACTGAGATTACATGTGTGTGCCTTATCTCAGCTTGCCCTGGGGGCAAGGCTAGCACAGCATCCCAGGGACCAAACCCCTAGCCCCTGCATCTGCCTAAGCAGGGGCTTTAATCTTCTGAGCTATCTGGCTGACCCTAATAAATATATTTATATGTGTATTCTTTATACAGTGTTTTCCTTGAATGTATAATTATTTTGTGGACCATAAGACATAACCCTCCAGATGGTGGACATCACCTAGAGAAGCTGGCTAATGCTGTAAATTAGTGTAATTATTATAGCCTGCCAATGATAGGGTTTTCTTTTATATATCAGTGATTGAACTGGGGACCTTGCTCTTGTAAGACAGGCACTCACACCACCGAGTTATTTTCCCAGCACTACCCACCAATGACATGAGAAGTTACATTAATATCTGGTTGCAAGATCCCCTATATCTACTTTTTTGTGCACTCCAAATTTTTAAGTCAAC
This sequence comes from Myocastor coypus, assembly GCA_004027025.1. NCBI lineage: Eukaryota > Metazoa > Chordata > Mammalia > Rodentia > Myocastoridae > Myocastor > Myocastor coypus. Next base: position 36,335 of record PVJA010009189.1, on the reverse strand, counting down.
TTTTGCTTTATGAACTTTATTTACATTTTTCTCTGCTCCAGAATTAAGACTCTCAATCATGGTAATGAATTAGCTGTTATTCTATTATTATTATTACTATTATTATTGCTAAAAAATTCTTACACATAAATGGTGTTCACCCCTTGCAGTGCTAAAACTTATTACTGTAAGATCTATAATTACCTGACTCCTATGTCTCTAAAGATCTCCACTAACTTATAAGTGTATCAATATATACGGAATTCAATGCCATAACTCTCTGCCTTCCTGAACTTGTTCTATATGACAGGGATCACTTCAACAGTGTTAACTTATTACAGCTTTAAAATGCTAGTGTGTGGCAAGTACCCCCCGCACCCCAACCAGGGCTCGAACTTAGGTCCTTGAGTTTGCTAGGCAAGCGCTTATTCTATTGAGCTATCTGCCCTGTCCCCTGTGGCAAGTACTTATAACCTGGTAAAATTTTATTTTTAACCATTGTACAGAGTGAAGAGCTTTGGCTGCCTCTACTACCAAGTCTCTACATAAAGAATAGAAGATAAAAGAGAATTGCTAAGGACCATAAATTAATGATTTTGTTTCTGTATCTTGAATGACAAATAAGCCTTGAGCTGCCTAAAGAGTAGATTTATTTTTGAGAATAACAGAACGCTAATACCCTCTTCAAGGAAACTTAAATTTCTTACTTTAATTGTTTGTGCAACCCATGAAAGGCCAATTTACAAACAAAATAAAATCATAGGATTGTAGGTAGCTACTGCTTGTATCTTCTCTAGTTCCATATAATAGCCTTCTCCCTGTGCTACATTTCCCGCTCTTTTACATTTATTTTTTTATTTTAAGATAAGGCCTCACCAAGTCACTACACTGCCCTCCTCTGCAGAGTATTGGGATTACAGGAGTGTGCCACCATACTTGCCTGGAAAGGCTCTGTCACAGATATTTTATAGTGAGCGGTTTTTTGTTTGTTTGTTTGTTTTGTTTTTTGTTCTGGGAATCAAACTCAGAACCTTGCATGCTTGCCAGGCTGGTGATGTGCAGATGAGCTATATCTGTAGCCCTTCTTATAGCTATTTTAAATTGCTTTTTAGTTTTAATTTATATTAATTTTTTTAGTCTTTGCCAGCAACAATTGCAAATTTCCATGCTGATCCAATACAATAAACTGATAGAAACATGATCCACGTGGAAGTGTTAGCACAGGCACAGTCACAACATGGGTGCAGAGCAAGTCCACTGAATTCATGCTGCATTGGAGTGTAAGAGCCAGAAATTAATTTTGACAGGAGAATATTGTTGACAATTTTGTTTAGAAAGCACACAAGAAACTCAAGACTCTAGGGTAATGAATGTTAGATTATTGCAAATTTGCATTAACACAAGCCAGGCCGAAGGTACATAGCCAAAGAGACACAACACAGGAAAAAGGATTCTGTTTTGCAAGAAAAATTTTCAAGAGCAGAAAAGTAGCACAAAGGAAATACCTTAAGATCTCGCCTTTCCAGATGCAAAAGTTCAGCCCCTCTGATGTCATGACGGGTGAAGATTTCTTTGTACTCTCCCAAATTGAGCAGATCCAGCCAAGCAGCAACTTCCTCTGTGCCCCATTTCTGAACTACCAAAGTTAAGAGCAAAACCCCCTTAATTTCTACATGCTCAATGCATTACAAAGCAAAGGTTGGCCAAAGAAGATGCAAAACGGAGTGCAGCAGCAGTGCTGGCAAAGGAAAGATCAAGGGTGCTATTTCAACAGAACCATATTCCTGTTTTTTTCTCATGCAGTTTACCACTCAACATCAAGATCTGACTGTACAAAGACACTGACGACCGTGCACTCATGCCTTTAGTTGTTGTTAAAATCCTCATTAAAACTATCCTAATTATACAGTACACATAAAAAACTTAGTTTGCATCATTAAGACCAGCAGTGCAAGGTTTAACTAAGTGCGGGTGATTTCTTTATATTTTCCAGAATAAAAACTGTTATAGTAAAAAATGAGCTATAAGTGCTAATTAAAACATTTAAAGTCTAAAATAAGGCACTTTTTACAAATTTTGTTTTTAAGGCTGAGCTCACCAAGTGCTACCTTTATTGAGTCTACTGCTATTAATAATTACAGCAATTATTGTGCAGTAAAATTAGTGTCATTTAAAACCTGTCACTATGGACCTCTTAGATTAGTGCCCTGTGTGTTTCTGTGTTTTTCTTTTAATATCAAAGATGCTCACATCTCTTTTTTTCTAAAGTTAAGCCTCAGTATTCAGGTTCAAGAGCAGCGCAGGCACTGTGTGCGTAAGTGGAGTTTAGACTGCAGTTTGGCACTCCATTTCTAAGCTTCATCACCATAGTGAACAACCATTCTTATACTTTATGCAGCATTTTCTTTTAGCTTAGTTAAACCTAGTTTTTTCACTATTATTATTTTTTTTGATCTTTTTGAGACGGTCTCACTATACAGTTCAGGCTGGCCTCAAACTCACACCAATCCTCCTGCTTCAGTGCCTTAAATCTAGTTATTTGTTGCACTTAGTTTTTTAAATGCCTTCACTAGCTGCTCCATAAATATCATCAATAAGAATTTATATCTCTTTTTAAAAATAGTGACATAACTCAGAACTTAGATTTTTTTTTTTTTTTAATATTTTAGGGAAGGGTCTACAGGTGTTCAGGGTCTCACTACTAGATCAGACTCTCAGTGACCTGCCTGTTTACAACCTCCCAAGAGCTGGGATTATAGGCGTGTGCCACCATGCCCAGTCTCAACTGCCATCCCAGCATGCCCCATGGGCAGGGCCGGCACAGCAGGCCTGGAGATCAAACTTCTGGTTCCTGCGTCTACTTGCAGGTACTTTAATCTGCTGAACTCTTTAGCTGGCACCCAGAAAACTCTTATAGTTGAAAGAATTTATAAAATGATGTAATTATGAAAAGGCAGCTCTCATAGGATCTGAAGGTGCCTCACAGCTAGCAGTAAACTAACCCCCTAAAGCAGCGGTTCTCAACCTGTGGGTCACAACCCTGGCGGGGGTCGAACAAGCAAAACACAGGGGTTGCCTAAAGCCATAGGAAATCATAACTGTAGCAAAATTACAGTTTTGAAGTAGCCACCAAAATTACTTTTTGGTTTGGGGTTATCGCAACATGAGGAACTGTATTGCGGGGTCACGGCATTAGAAAGGTTGAGAATCACTGCCCTAAAGGAAGGTGAAAAGAGAAATGGAAAAGTAGCAGCACACACAGCGTTTAAATTTCACTTAGAAATGCAAGTATCACAGCAGATGGTGAACTGATGTCCTTAATGCAGATTACTGTTTTAAGAGAAGGAAAATACATCATTTAAATGGAAAATGTATTTACCAAGTAAAAGGAGGTAAGCGAAAGTTTCTATGTTCCACTTAGCAAAATGATCTCAGTCTTGAACTTAAAAGAAGAAATGTAACTAAATTCCTAAAACTACTTTGGCACACTGGGTTGCTACTGCAGTTAGGTCTATGACACTCCACGTCCGCGCAACGCTGGACAGAGCTCAAGGCGCTCGAGCTCCAGCGCATGCGCATCCCCTAACTGCCTGAGTCCCTTTCCCCGTCATGCGCACTACCTACCAGGCTGTGAACTTGTCTTCTGCTTCTGAACCTTTTCCTTTTTAAACTTTGGCACAATACGAAATACTGTGCTTCTATTGTTTCTTTTTGTGCAATCCATAGGAGGCTCCTGTTCCAATAGAGTAAACAAAGATTTGTTTTAGGATGTTAAGAAAAGCCCAGTCAGTGAATAGACGTAAATGGGAACAGGTTATAAACACCAAGCGTTGTACCGTGGTGGTAATTTTCCAAAAGGCTCATGACGTCCTGTACCAATTTCAGCACACTGCCTATGTTCATCAAGATGCCTTCCCTCTTATTAAGAACAGTATATTTCAAAATAGTATTCAAAATTTATTTTCTTTAAATGTTTCTTTTTTCAAAGCTACATTCTGCTTCCCTAAGGAGAGAGACTGAATTTTACATACCTCATTCTCATTGGGGTGCAAGATATAATAAAGCCAGGGGATCTCCGTTAATTTCTGTAACTCCACCTCCACAGAATGTAAGGCACTGGATACTCGCTCTTCGTGTGGAGATTCCAACTGCTGCTCACCAGCAAATTCAAATGTAAAACAAGACTCAGTGACAAACAGAACAACTTCTATCTTGATGGTGAGCATTCTTACTTATAAGGTTAACTTTTTAAAAATAAAACATTTTATTTATTTATTTATTTTTGCGGGACCAGGATTCAAATTCACTACCTTTGTACTTGCCAGGCAGACACTTGTGCCACAGAGCTATCTCCTCAGCCCCTAAAAGAACATTTTAAAGAATGAACTTTTATATCTAAATTTTTAAACATTTGGGTAGATTCATTCTAATTCTCCACAAAGATGGTATTTGTAACTAGTTTGACAAATAATTTCACAAAAAACATTATTTTTAGTGTTCCTTTTAAGTAAAAATTTTCCCATCTTTCCCTTTTTCCCCTTCTTTCCTATCTTCTTTCTGTTTTCCTTCCTTCTAAATATCCATGCCCAGTAAAGTTGTGTCACAGTTTGATTTGCATCAAAAATCCTTTAGGTTTACACAAGCCACTTTGTACATAAATAGTATCTTTTAAATTAGCCAAAAACTTGAAAAGCTCTCAAAAAACTAAAATAATTTTAAGAAAAAAATGAGAAAAATTTACAGTAAAAAACATTCTTATATTATCTTACATTTGTTATTGTAAAAACAAAAAGCAAAGTGAAATGCAGTTAATAAGCTGAAATAGTTTTAATACTTTAAAAAGAACTTTAACTGATTACCTGGCATGCAATAATAGCTCATTTAAAGGAGTTATTAAAATGTACTTACAAGTTGAACAAATTACTAGTTCTGCATTGCCACTAACTGTGAACCAAGGGAAAGTTAACTGATTTCAGGAGTCTCACTCTCCTCTTCCAGAAATAGCATCATCTGACTACATTACCTCTGAGGTCTCTTTCAATTAACTAATACTTTCATAAATTACTTTAAAACTATACAGAACCTGGGCCAGCGAGATAGCTCAGTGGACTAAGCGCTGGGGTTTGATCCCCTGCACCACAGGCTGTGCCAGTCCTGCCCCTCATGGGCACTGAGCTAGCCACCAAGATGGGACGTGGTGGCATATGCCTGTAATTCCAGTCCTGGGGAGGCTGAAAACAGGAGGATCGTTACAAGTCTGAGCTATGTAGTGAAGAGCTGTACCAACACATTAAAAACTACCGATAGAGAACCCATATAGATGCTTATAGAATTTTAGAACTGAAAATTTAGAAAGAAAATTATTCTTTATGATGTTTTTGTTGCCTTCTGTATTCAGGGTATCAGCTTTCTCTAACAGTTAAAAATATGGAGATTTTCTATCCTATCGTATAATATTTACCACTTTCTGGTCTAAGAATCTATGCTTATTAGAATAATTCTATAATTTTTTTTTTTTTTTTTTCTTTTTGAGACAGGGTCTCACTGCGCAGTTCAGGCTGGCCTTGAGCTCACTTTTGTAGCCCAGGCTGGTCTCAAACTCGCACTGATCCTCCTGCCTCAGCCTCCCAAGTGCTGGGATTACAGACATGTGCCACCAGGCCCAGCTTAGAATAATTCTATAATTTATTGTAAGGAATCAGCTAGTTTTAAAATTTAATTATTGCCGGGTATAGTGGTGCATGCCTATACTCTTAGCACTTGGGAGGCTGAAGCAGGAGGACTGATGTGAGTTCAAGACCAGCCTGGGCTACAAAAGTGAGCTCAAGGCCAGCCTAAACTGCACAGCAAGACCCTGTCTCAAAAGACAAAACTAAATAAATATAAAATTTAATTTAATTTAATTATTGTGATACTCTGTCAAAGGGCTTGACTGGAGTATATTTTATAGTAAACATCCATTATTTGTCAATGACAGATGATTGTGTGTGTGTGTATGTGTATGCATGCGCACGTGTGTGTGTGTGTGTGTGTGTGTGTGTGTTGGAGGTTCCTTCCACTTCAACATAATACAGCTGAAAATATTAAAAAGAGTAGTTACAAGGGAGGAAAAGATAATCGATCCATTAGACTCAGAACAGCAACAGCATGTGAGTATATGCTCTAGTCTAACTTTAGGTAGAGACAAGATTCAATGCTAGAACATAAACATGCTACACTACTTCGAAGAAAGGCTGCCTCTGAGCTAACATTCATACCTGGCCTTCTGGAACTATGGCCAAATGTAGACTTGCCTAAAGTCAAGGACTAAAGGACTGAAGTGACTTCAAGGACTAAACTCAATCAAACTAGCGTTAGTTTTCCAAGTACAGTTCTTCAAGCATTGAATGTACAAAGTGTCTTTCTGTATGCAAATCTGGAGGACACCACCAGTCACATCTCAAATGTTAATTCCAGGAACAAAACCCTTGTTTTCTTCTAATTTTTAGCAATAAGGAATATCGCCTACATTTTATGAAGCTCAAGGCTCTGAAGGCCAACTAGGGAGAGCAAGATGGCATAAACATGTGATGGCATCTATGAGCAGAAACATTATTCCTCTTCCTGAACTCACTATGTAGCCCAGACTGGCCTCAAAGTTGTGGTGATCCTCCTGCCACAGCTTCCCTAGTTCTGGGATTGTAAACATGTGATGTTCATTTTAGTATAAATCTTTTTTCTTTAAGCATTCTTTTATTTATTATCTTTTTTTGGAGGCAAGTTTCACTATGCAGTTCAGGCTGGCCTTGAGCTCACTTTGTAGCCCAGGCTGGCCTCAAATTTGGAGTTATCTTCCCTGCTGAGTGCTGAGATTGCAGGCATGTGCCACTGTATCATGCTTTAATTTGAATCTTAACTATAAAATTTAGTCATGCAATTTCTGGCAGGCAAAAAGTGGGCAAAATAGTAAGTTCCAAGGATGGAGGCCAGAAAGCAGTTTCTGCCTTTGGATCTGTTGAAATGCAGGTTCCCTGACACAAGTAAAAAATCCATAAATTTATGTCACCATTTTTTAAAATCTTTGATTTATTCACTTGTCTATGTGATACAGGGTTGTTTTACACAGCTTAGACTCATAGGGATTCTCCTGTCTCACCCTCCCGAGCACTGGGATTATAGGTATGCACCACCATGCCTGGTTTCAGTGGCCAGCACAGCATGCCTGGGGTTTCAGGGCTGGCACCATATGTGGTACCAGTACTGGCCATTGCCAGGCAGGTGCCTAGATTGCCAAGCTACCTCTCAGCCCCTATTTCATCATTCTTAAGTTATCGGTCATTTCTTTTCCTTACCAAAGGAACCCTGCCAACTAGCAAAGATTCTGTTTCATTATATAGCGCCTTCACATTGATGGCTATTTCAGTAGCAGTATCTCTTGTAAGACTCTGGAAAAGAAGAATATCAAAGACATAATTATGTATTACACTGAAATTCCACCATTAAGAGATACTTTAAATTAGCAGATACTCATAATACTTTAAATTAGTAGATACCGTAATTTTCAATTCACATTATAAATAACTTTAAAAAAAATCTACCAAAATTCTATAATTGTAAAATTTCATGTTTCTTCTAATTAATATATCACAGAACCAAAAATATCCATTTACTATAGTGAATATACTCAGGATCATATCTTTCACCTATCAATAATATTTGCTGGCACCAACCTATACACATTTCTATTAAAGTCAAAATTATGTCTTTTTTAAATGTATTTAGTAAAGGGTCTCACTACATAGTTTGGACTTATAGTGATCCTCCTGTTTTCAGCTTCCCCAGTATCAGAATTACAGGCATACACCACCATACCCAGTCTTAATCACTGTCTCAAGGACCCCTGAGGGTAGGGATGGGGCCTGGCATGGCATGCTGGGGATTGAGCTCTGGCCATCGTGCCCTGCCTAAGTAGGTGCTTTAGGCTGCTGAGCTATCTGGCTGGCCCCAAAATTATGTCTTGATTTTACAGACCCCAGAACAATCTGGGTTTGACCCACCAGGAATCTACTTATATGCACATTTTTGCATTGCATATGTATGATCATCTGAAAAACTTGCTTAGAACTACTGAAAAAATAAATCCAGAAAAAGGTAGGTAATGAAATTAGAAAATATATGTAAGTAAATTTTACCTTATTTATGACCATAAAATTGGCACAAATATGGTATAGAAAGTTTTAAATGTATCGTAGCACACCCTATAAGCCTTACATGGTAACAATTGCAGTTTGGTCCCCAGCAATGTGTCAAGCAATTGACAGTAAAATTAAAAAAAGAAATGAAAATAATTTATAAGCAGGAGTCAAAAAATGGCAGGAAAAAGAAAACAAAAATTTGTCCACAAATTTACCATGAGGTCTGACAGCCTCACATAGAGTATACAGTGTTCATTTACACAGCATATTTAGAGTTTTCAAACACACGTGTAATACTAGAAGAATCTGTGGAATGAGAATTTACCATTGGAGCTCACCTCCGGGCACCGTGGGTTGGCTTTGTTCAGCGCATGTGAGCACGCGTTCACAGCATGGGCCAGTTCTTGCTCTAGGAGACAATGAATTGTGGCTGCTTCACAAATCCTAAGAGCAAAAATGATATAAATGAAAAGTTTTTTTAGAGCACTGCTAATATTTTTGGGGGCAGCAGAGTACTGAAGGAGGATAAAATGAAGAAATATGAAGATTAGCAAATAGAAAAAACAGATTTTAGTGGCACCCAGTTATGGATTTCACAAGGCAACCTCAATCCTTGTTGCTACAGAGGGGATTGCATTAAAAAAATGTACACATACATAAAGTTAGGCTTATAGTTAGACAAACATCTCAAATGTGCTAATAACAACATACTTTATTTTGCCCTACAGTTAGAAAATGAGAAAGGTCATAAATATAGAGTAGAAACTTATGCTTTTTCATTGAAAATTTAAATACATTAGGGGAAACACATCTGTACATGAAGTATTTTATATGCATCGATTCTCACAATCTTATAAAGCTATGCTCACTTTCTCCACTCAGATGAAGATACTAAGGCTCAGAAAGATGATGACCATATGTGGAGCCTAAGTGATGAAGCTATGATCTATATCCATCCCACTCCAAAGATGATTCTGGAACACTTCTGGCACTCAAAACTCTAAGAGTAGTTGCAGAAAGACAAAATCCTATATGGCACTAAGACTGAAGAAGAGAACGGAGGAAAAATTCCACCAATTGCTAGGAAGCGATGTAAAGCTTACAGAAAAGGAAAAACATGCCTAGTGAAATATGTCTCACTTCTAACACCTTCAAGGAGTACAAGCTTCAGTTTAGTGAAGGACAGAAGCAACAAGAAAAGGGACAGAGCCCTGTCTACTTGAATCAAGAGTAAAGGAAAACAGTTTAATTCTTAAGTGCCAATATTCCAAAGCACAGAGACAATGCAAAGGAATTTCAACTGACAAACTTTGGAGAATGGGTAACTTATCAGGAGAACAGAGCAAACAGAGTAAGTGGCATTCTAATTTTCAAAGAATGAAAACAAGTAGATAAACTTTAGACCAACATTTCCAACTGTCGACTGCAACTGTCTCCTTGATATCTGTAATGTAATTTAAGTTCTTCAGTCCAACATGGAGCCCTTCACTATTTGCCCTTTCCTTCGCCCTAACAAAGGATTCCTCGTGAGGGAGTACAGCAATTGCTGAAGCACAAGTGAGGCAACAAGCACACCGCTTCTGATCCCATACACAGAGTGAATCAAAAACAAAACAGACTGAGACAAGAGTTGTCACGGTCAGTAAAGCCCGTAGGCCCACAGTACCTGGTAATCAGCTCCTCCGCAGCCTGGGAGCACAGCTGCATCTGTGATACTTCTTCTGTGGCCAAGTCAACGGCGTGCTGAATGTACAAATGGGTTCGAAGAACTTGTTTGCCAGAATCACACTTCTGTTTATCTTCCCAAGATTTCAGAGTGCTCTCGAAGGCCTATTTAAAATCAACAGCACGATAAATGGTTATGTTAAAAACTCTTGAGACTCAGGCAAATAAATATATATTGAGATGTTATCTGAGTCTTTGAAGCTATGATTGCTTTTTCTCTAACAAGCCATTAAATATATCACAAGTATTAGAAAAGACATTTTAAACTGGGTATGGTGATTTATGCCTGTAAACCAGGCACTCTGGGAGGCTGAGCAGAAACATCTCAAGCTTGAACCTACCCTAGGCAACTTAGTGAGCCTTTGTCTCAAAAAAAAAAAAAAAAAAAAAACCCCACAAATTAAAGGGCTAGGGATGCAGCTTAACAAGAACTTTCTGAATAGTTCAATCTCTCAGTAGAAAAAAAATACATATGCATATAGTTTATAAAGACTATGTTTTGACTGCTTTTTACTGGGTAGTATGAATATTGTCAATGTTGTTTATTAAAGGTTGACCTTAATTAAAAATACATGTCCTGAGAAAAAGAAAATTATGGAGGTTGTACAAAGATCAGTGATTACCAGGAAAGATAAATTTGTGGACAAGGAAAATCTGAAAACAATGAAACTACTCCATATGATACTGTGAGGCATAGAATTATCTACATATGCCAAACCATATAGGTATACAACACAGAGAACAATTAACTAGGACTTATAGTTCATACTAAGAATGTATTACAGTTGGTTCACTAGTGGCAAAAAATGTGTCCCAATAGTGCAAAATGTTAGTAAATAGAGAATTTATGTGTACAGTGAGTGGGAGGAAGAAGTGTGTAGGAATACTAGAATTCTCTGCATTTTCTACTCCATTCTCCTGTAAACTTAAAACTGTTTTTGAAAACATTTAATGTAAAACAAAGCTGAATGTTTGTTCATATTTAAAATCACAATGACCTAAATGTCAGATCTAAGAAACAATTTAATTCTCCCATGTTTTCTGTTTTCTGTAATTCAAGATACCTTAAAGAATGGTGTTATGGTTTGTATCTAGTTGTCCCCCCAAAGCCTCATGGAAATTATGCAGTGTCAAGCATATGGCTTGAGGGGCGGGGCCAAAGGACAGGGTGGGGCTTAGGGGCATGGCCAAGAGAGGTGCAAACCATTAAACTGATAGTGCACGCTGTCAGAGGTGTCCCCCAACGCCAGGCAGCAGTCTCTTGGAGATATGGGGCAAATCATTCTGAACATGGTGGTATAGAGTCTTGATGTCTTGTATATAATTCAAACTGCCTTAAATTATGAAACCTCCAGTAACTGTGAGCTAACTAAACCTTTCCTCCCCTAAGCTTGTGTGTCCGGTATTTGTCCCAGCAATGAGAGAAAAATAAGAACTTGTTACTGCAGGAGTGGGGCCATGGCTGTGGCTAAACCTGACCATGTGGATTACAAGCTTTTGGGAATGGCTTATGGGAAAAAATAGGAAAGTTTTGAAGATGTTGCCTGCAAGAGAAGCACTGGATAAGCTTCTGCCTTTCTGTAGGGGAGATTCTGGTCAGAGCTCAGAACAGAAGACTGATAGGAATGCTGCCTGTACAGACCAGGCTTTGGAGGTTTCTTCCTGGAAGAAGGACCTCCTTGGTTGTTGTACTCCAGATCATTTATGTTTTGCCTTGGCAGAAAGTTTGGCTAAATTTTGCCTGTGTTCAGAGACTTTGCCTGAGACTCAACTTAAACATGAAGACTAATTAATCTTTCAAAGGAAATCTCAAAGCAGTCAAACATGGGGCAGTGACATAGTTACTGCTGAAATATATGCTGAAAATAAAGAGCAAAGAGCTCAACAGAATGATTTAAAATGTGAGTTTGGACAGAAAGAAAGTGCCAGGGAGGCTGTGGACTACAAAAATAGAGCTGAGATCTCCATTGCCCAGGAGGAATAGGAGATAGAAAAGATGTCCTAAGGGTATCACAAGAGATGGCAGTTTCTTGCCCTTTGCAACCTCAGAATTGCAAGGGTGAGGGACTTTGCTTTGAGAAGAAAGCCACAGAACCCCATATTCCAGAATGGAGGCGGCAGCCATACCAGGTTCCAGAATGGAGGTGGTGACCACACTGTATTACAGAATGGCACTGGCATAGAGAATTTGTTTCTCGGAATCAGGGTCAGAATGCTCAAAAATCCAGGCGCTGGACTCCTACAGCCAAGAGAAGGAAACCTGGCTACTGCTCCCGCTGGCAGCATACCTTGGCATCATTCACATGGTATTGGTTTTATGTGCATGTGGAATGCAGAAGTTCTGAGGTTAAGAAGGCTTCCACCTAGATTTCAGAAGAAGGCCTGCGAGGCAAGGCAGTGTGCCCCTGAGAGGGCAGTGTGTAAAGCTGTGAGTGAGAAGCCTACTCCATGGAAAACCCAGAAGGTTGGAAAAGCCAGGACCATGGATTATCTAAGGAAAACTGCAACAGGGAGCAAAGCCAGTCTAAGAGAGAAGCCATAGGAGCACCAACAGTGCCATAGGGGTAGAGCCACATAGAGCTCACAATTTGCCACAGATTGCTTTGGATGTTCCACATGGAACTATAGGACTTAATGTTCGCCCTGCTGTATTTTGGACTTGTCATGGCCACAGTGGTTTGTATCCTCCTGTGTATATCTTTTAGAATGGCAGTGTTTATCTTGTGCCTTTAAATATTTGATGTATTTAATTTTTCATTTGTATAGGGGCTCAAAGTTAAGAGTTTGCCTTGGATTTTGGAGGAAACTTGGGAGTTGGACTTTTCAGCAATGCTGAAACTTCTGGGACTTTGGCAACTCTTAGAGATGGACTAAAACGCTGCTTCTGCAGAAAGGGATGTACATGAGACTTTGGGGATCTAGGGGTGGTGGAATGTTATGGTTTGTATCTATGGAAATCATGGGGCTGTCCAGCATGGGGCTCAAGGGGCTGGGCCAAAGGACCAGGGTAGGACTTGAGGGGTGTGGCCAAGAGAGACACAAACTGTCAGATAGCACACACTGTCAGAGGTATCCCCAAACCCAGGCAACAGTCTCTTGAGATATGGAGCAAATCGTCCTGGACATGGCGGCATAGTGTCTCGAGGTCTTGCTATGTAACTGAGGCTGCTTTAAATTATGAAGCCTCCAGTAACTGTAAGTAAATGTTTTTTCCCCTAAGCTTGCATGTCCAGCCAGCAATGAGAGAAAAGTAACTAAGACAAACGGCTTGACAGAAGTGGGAAGAACTTTCTTCAGTCACATACCCTGTCCCTTGTTAGCATCTGAGCTCTGTTCTTGTGCACAATTTTGATGATTCCTGGAGGCTGAACCCATGCTTCACCATCCACCTGCACTGGGACTCCTTCATCACCAAATATAGTGATCTTTACTGTACGGCACTGAAATAAAACAAGCACATTACTTGCAAATCATCCTGAAGGTGGGACAATCCATCTTCAATTAGGCTTGGATTTTAGTCCATTCTGTGGGTAGAGTTTCCATGCTTTTCTACTTGTCATGACACAGTAACAAGGGATTTTCCATGAAAGTCTATCTTTCACAAAAGCATTCTCAGAGTAGGCATCATGTGGAATAGCTTCCCTCAGCCCTCCATGAGCCAAGAAATGAACTCAGATGTATTTGATCAGAGGCACCAACCTGGGCTAATAGAGGCACCAACCTGGGCTATTCGATGGTGCTGCAGTTTGATGACCCTTGACACTGCCATTTGCATGCTATCAAATATTGCAACGACCTCCAGGATTTTGTCATCAAAGGATGGAGCAGCAAATATCTGAAAGGAAAACCTACATTACATTTTCACTGGAAGTTTGGGTAGAGTGGCATATCAAGTAATGTGAACCCTGACACATGTATCAGGATCTTGTCTTTGCTAGTTAAGTATTTTACCACTGAGCTACGGCCTCAGAGGTCATATATATATATATATATATATATATATATATATATATATATATCCCACTACTACAAAATATGAAGTTCTTAAACATTGTTTAATTCTCTAGTAGATGTAAGGAATATCAACTTTATTTTAATCTCACTGATTTCTGCCCTTCAAAATATTTAAAGCTGGTAATAAGCTAGAAAAAAATGTTGATAGTTAGTCTAAATTATATTTTAGAGCTGGGTGTGGTAGTGTACTCAGGAGGCTGAAACAGGAGAATCATTACAAGTTCAAGACCAGTCTGGGCAACGAAGTGAGCCCACAGCCGGCATGAAATGCATAGGCAGATCCTGTCTCAAAAAGACCAAAAACAAACACAACTGGAATATATTCATATCATAAACATTATTATTATTACTATTTTGGGGTGTGTGTGTGTGTGTGTGTGTGTGTGTGTGTGTGTGTGTGTTTGTATGTGGAACTGGGAATTGAACTCAGGTCTTTGCATTTGCCAGGCAAGCACTTATTTTACTGAGCTATCTCTCCAGCCCTCATATCATAAACATTAAAAATACATTGTGAGGGGGTGGTTTAAGCACCTGCCTGGCAAGCACAAGGACCCTGGTTCAATCCCCAGTACCATATGCCATGCAGGCATGGTGGCTCACTCCTGTAATCCCAGTACTGGGGATGCTGGGGCAGGAGGATCACTGCTAAGTCTGAGCTCCATAGCAAAACCCTGTACTAAACAAACAAATAAATAAAATAATAATTTAAAAAATACATTGTGAGGGCTGAGGAGATAGCTCAGCAGCATAAGCATCTGCCTGGCAAGCAGAAGGTTGAGTTTGATCCCTGGTACAGAAAAAAAAAAGACCAAACCATTGTGATTTCTTTGTGTGTGTGTGTGTGTGTGTGTGTGTGTGTGTTTAGTGTAGGTCTAGAGGATTTACAGGGTCTCACTACATATATTGGACCTGTAGCAGTTCTCCTGTTTTTCAGCTTCCCAAGTGCCAGGATTACAGGCCTGTGCTGTGGGCTACCACACCCAGTCTCAATCATTGTCTCAGTGGCACACCCTGGGGATGGAGCTTGCATGGCAAGACCTGGGATCGAACCCTAGCCCCTGTGCTCTGCCAAACAGTCTGCTGAGCTATCTGGCTGGCCTCTCGTTATTGTTGTTGTTGTTGTTTTAATTCCATCTTTATTTCTTTCTCTTTTATTTTTCTTGTTTCAGAACTTTTGTTTGTTTATTTATTTATTTTTTATGGCCGGCTCAGCCTGCCCTGAGGGCAGGGCTGGTGCAGCATGTGGTGCCAGGGATCGAACCACAGTACCTGCAGCTGCCCAAGCTTTCCTAAGCAGGCGCTTTAGACCACTGAGCCATCCTGCTGGGCCCTGGCCGGCCTCTCATTGTGATTTGTTTTATACGTGATCTTGTAAGTTCAATCAAGAACTATCTCCAAACAAATCAACAAAAATAGTTCTAACAACTCACTGGCCAAATATGCCTTGATATTTCTAAATTTACAAATAGTAGTGATATACATATAAGCTTGGAAAATTAAAGTACTGAATCTTACTGTGGTGATGCCTCTATCCCCATCCTAAAACTGTCCATGTGACAATGTCACCTAACATAGAAGAAATTTGTAGATGTGATTACATTAAGGACCTTGTGACAGGGAACTTGCCTTGCATTACTCTGGGTGGACTCAGTGTAGTGGTGAGAGTTACTAAATCTAGAAGAAGGAGGCAGAGGAGACCGGAGTGATGCAGTACTAGGCTTCAACCTGCCTGGGTTAAGTTAGACAATGGAGGCATAGGAGCAATGCCTAAAACCTGGTAAGAACAGGAAGAAGATTCTTCCTGAGAGCCTCTGTGACAGACTTCTACTGTGTAAAGCTACACAATGATTCATGTATATTGTTGAATTTGTGTTAATTTCTTATAGCAACAGAATAATAGTATGCTATTAAAAAGTTTTCCCTTTCATCTTCTAAGTCTACATTGCCAGTGGACATTTTTGTTTACCCAGAATATTATTACCTATATCCTGGGATAAGACATTTTAGAGTATATACATGAAATAGCATTCAAAAAAAATCTTAAATCTATTTTACCTCTCACCTGCCCAGTGGGTTCTGACTTAAATGTTGAAAGGCACATTTTAAAAAGAAAATATTCTAGTAGTACAACATGTTGTCCAGGAAAGAAATTCTCACTCTATTATGCTACTTACATCATCTTCTTTGGTTCCACCCCAGAAGTTGGTACCTCCAGCATAACTAGGGATGTTCAGTACTGCTATGCCTTGGAGACTAGGAAGAGGAATATACTGCCCATCACACTGCAAGACACAAAGCTCAGAGGTTAGACAAAAAGAGCGGAACCACTAGACTGAAAGATTTTGAAATACCCAAGAACAAAGGTGTGTTGGTAATGTTAGCTTTCTTATAAATACCTTCTTACACATTTCTTCATAAAACAAATACTACTGGACATAAATGACCAGATAAACACCAACACAATTATGGTGGTGGACCTTAGTACCCCATTTTCATTAATAGATCAATTAGCAAAAGAAGTAAAAACTAGCGGAGTTCAAACAAATTTTTGAAAAAAATAGTATCTCTCCCTCCCTCCCTCCCTCCCTCCCTCCCTCCCTCCGTCTCCCTCTCTCTCTCTCTCTCTATATATATATATATATATATTTTTTTTTTTTTTCCAACAGCAAAATGCATAGTCTCCTCAGTAGTACATAGGACTTTCTCAAAAAAAGACCACATGCTAGCCCATAAATCATGTACTGAAGAACAAATCATTCCATGCATATTATCATATCACAGTGCAATAAAACTATAAAACAATGGCAAAAGACACCACAGTGGTCTGGTGATATAGCTTAGTAGCATAGATGCCTGCCTGGCAAGTGCAAGATCCTGAGTTCAATCCCTGTGACCAAAACAAAGAAATCACAGAAATTGTACATATGGAAATTAAACTCTCTTAAATAATCAGTGGATAGCAAATTAGACATTTCCTCGCATCAAATGAAAATGTCAAGACAATACAAAAAAGTTATAAGACAAAATGAAAGCAACCCTACAAGTTCATAGCTGTGAATGTCTGTGTCACAAAAACAGATTGAGATCACATTAATAGGCTAATGATGTACTTAAGGTCCTAGAAAAACAAGAACATTCCACATTCAAATCTAGTACAAAAGAAAATTTAAAATATCAAAGCAAAAATTAATGAAATTAATACTAAAAATACAATATAAGATCTAGTAAAATGAAGGGAGATGGTTCTGTGAAAGAATAAACAAAATATATTAATATGTAGCCACTCAGGCCAAATAAGGAAAAAAAATGTCCCGAATCAATGCAATTAGAAGTGAAAAAGGCAAACTCACAGTGAACACTGCTGAAATAATGAACACTATTAGTAATTATTTCAAAACATCTATACACTCTTAAATTGGTAAATTCAGAAGAAAATGATCAATTCCTAGATGAGATTACAAATTGCTAAGAAGATATAAAAATCCTGACTAATCTATTAATAGGTAATTAAATTGAAGCTGTAATAAAACTATCAACTAAGCAAACTTCAGGTCCCAGTGGATTGCTCCTTGAATTCTTCAAGAACTTTAGGGAAAATCTAAGATGAATACTACTCAAACTCTTTAAGGATCCAATCCAAAACAAAGGGAAGGGGCAAGGGAGAGGGAGACCAAGGCCCATGCCTATCTGACACAAAAATTCTCAAGACACTGGCAACCCCCCCCAAAAAAAAAATCATACTTCAAGACTATGTAGGATTCATCTCAGTGATGCAAGGATGATTTAAGTTATGTAAATCAAAGAGCCAGCCACATAGCTCAGCAGATTAAAGCACCTGCATAGGCAGACCCAACAGCTGGGGTTCGATCTCTGGTGCCCTCTGGGGTGTGCTGAGACCTTGACTAAAACTGGGCATGGTGGTGCATGCCTGTAATCCCAGCTCTTGGGAGGCTGAACACAGGTGGATCACTATGAGTTGGATCTGCATAGTGAGACCCTATAGACCCTGTACTAAATACTAAATAAATAAAATATATAAATTAGTAAGTGTAATAAATATCACATAAAACGAAGCAAGAAAACATCACATGATCATCTAATTTGATTCAGAAAAAAAGTTTTTGACAAAATCCAACATCCATTAATAAAAAAAACTTGGAAGAAAATAGGTACAATTTATTATTTATATAATATTTATTATTATTTCAATCTGATCCAAGCAAATTATTACAAACCAGAGGCCATAGTATTAAATGACAAAAAGGTTACAACTTTCCTTTAAAATTCAGAAACAAGGTAAGGACATCCATTATCACTAGTCTAGTTCAATACGAAACATTATCAATGGAGTAGAACAGAACAACTGTGGGCCCTGCCACTTGCCTAAGCTTGCCTAACTGGGCACTTTACAGGACTGAGCTATCTCGCAGGCCCTATATTTTTAATTAGGACATGCTTTCAATACATATTTTCAGTCCTTGTATGGAGTCAGTACATGTGCCTAACTTACCTTACTGTCTTGCTTCATCTCTTCTCTCCCCTGCCCATCTTTGATCCCTTTCCCGTTTGAGAAATATAATTTCTTAAAATGGGGTTTGCTTTAAAAAATTTACAGCAGTTTTTATACACTGTATTTAATGTGCATGCATTAAACAAAATACCAAGTTCAGTGCTTAATATCCACTTTATATTTTTCATTGAAAAAAATGAATGTAGATTAGATAAACTATTTGACTAAAGAAGACCCTCAATAGTGCTGTATCCTTTTATTATCTTTCCCATTTCCAGTTGGGGCTCATACTATTGCAAAATACTACAATACTTCAGTTACTTTTTTTTTCTGACCAGCAGTTGTCTGTCTCTGGTTCCTCTGACCACACAGTGTGGAACAGTGAGAAAATGATGGGCTTGGTTTGCATTATTCCTTCTACTGGGTAAGTCCCTTAAACTTGTACCTGCTAAGTGGATTAAAAATGCCCACCACACATTGTACAAGGCCAGCAAACTTCATTCCTTAGTTACAACAAACATCTGTTATAATAACAAAGCAGTTGCTTTCTTGGGTATGTGTCTTTCTCCTCTGACCTATTATCAATACCTACCCTATAAAGCTTTAAGAATTAAAGGTAATGATGTTGAAATAATGCACTAAGATTTAATTATTATAAAATAATTTAGCCAGT
The DNA here is from genome assembly GCA_004027025.1 of Myocastor coypus. NCBI lineage: Eukaryota > Metazoa > Chordata > Mammalia > Rodentia > Myocastoridae > Myocastor > Myocastor coypus. The sequence continues at coordinate 17,260 of PVJA010009189.1, read as the reverse complement.
AGTTATAACAATAATCATTTAAGTGATGAAAGAGATTACCATTATGTAATAAAGTAAAAAAGTTAGGTTTTCAAAGATGTATAAACAGTGCCAGGGAGATAGCTCAGCAGCATATGTGCCGGCCTGGAAGGGCAAGGTTTCAAGCACTATCCCTGGTACTGCAAAAAAAAAAAAAAAAAAAAAGTATAAATAGATTGTGGAACTATATGAAATAACCCAAAATGCAAATGACTCGAATATTTGTTTTCTACACTTATTTCTTTTTCTCCTAAATGTATCAATTATTTAATTAGGTTCTTAGTAAGAAATTTAGAACACTTTTATTTTTTATTTTAGGGAAAGGTCTACAGGGTGTTCATGGTCTCTGTTATGGTTATGTCTAGTTGTCCCCCCAAAAGCCTCATGTAGTCATTGGACGGGAATTCTATAGATTGAGACTTGACTCATGAGTCACTGGGATTATGTTACTTAGTACTGATCTTGAGTTTCAGACTTGATCCATGATCCCTGGGATTATGTGTTTTAAGTACTTCTGGGATTATGGGTGTAGCCTAAAGCGTACAGGCTAACGCAGAGCTCTGATGTAATTTAAAAAGAGAGACAGAGAGACAGACTAGTGTTGTTGCCCTCTGCTCCCCTGGTTGGTCCGTTGCCTCTGTCATCATTGTTGCTGTTCCACCACGATGAATTGGATGCTCTCTGCCCTGTTTCACTCAGCCTTGGGCCAGCCGAATATGGACTGAAATCTCCAGTAACTATGAGCTAAATAAACCTTTCCTTCCTTCATTTTGAGTGTTGGTTATTTGTCCCAGCAACCAGTAAAAAGTACTATGACAGTCTCACTACTAGGTTGGACTCATAGTGATGTGCCTGTTTACAGTCTCCCAAGAGCTTGGATTACAGGCATGTACCACCACGCCCAGTCTCAATTGCTATCTCAGGGTGCCCCAGGGGGTGGGAGAAGCATGGCAGGCCCAGGGATCAGACCGCTGACCCCTACACCTGCTTGCAGGTTGTGGTAAGTTGATATATTATGTCAACTTGAGGAAGCTTGGCTGGATGGTTTTGGCTGGTTCCGGGTTATGGGGGCCTCACCCTGCAGGATGCAGAGGGTCTACCCTGGGATGTGTTTGGTTTCACTCTAGGGACAGACGGGCCACCACAGAGTGGCTCAACACAAAAAGTGTATTAAAAGAGTTGAGGAAGAAGACTTCGCGCCAGCAGCCCAGCCCAGCTGCTTCCTGCCTGGCCCAGCCCTGCCCGGCTTCCTTAAAGAAGTTCTCATCTTTGGAGGAGCTTGATCTTCACAGCCATGCCACTTTGGAGGAGTTCTGAGCAGTCACAGAATTTGGAAGAGAGAGGCTTGATGGATGCCACAGCTGTTGCTCCTCCTCTGCTCTTCATTGTTGTCTGCTGCCTTGGAGCCAGCAGAGTATGAACTGAGACCTCCACAAACTGAGCTAAATAAACCTTTCCTTCCTTCATTTTGGGTGTCGGGTATTTGTCCCAGCAACGAGTAAAAAGTAAATAAGACACAGGTGCTTTAATCTGCTGAGCTATTGGATAAATTTCATTTGTCGGAGCAAAAATAGATGGCTGGCAGCCCTGGAGCTGAGGGACAGCTGATTTTTGCTAAAATCAGTGAATCCACCACTTCGATCCATCTTGCACCGCTCTGAAATCTGCTATCTTTCTCGGTGTCGAAGATCTCACCCTCTTGGTGTCTGGGCTTCTGAAGCTGCTTCTTCTCAAAGCAAGCATCAGTGAGGTGTTTAGGATTTTTGCCTTGCTGGTAACAATTTTTGTAGAGGTGGAAATGACAGATTTCTGGTATGTTCTTCATAGAAGAACAGATTATGGCTAAGAGGCCTAATCACAAGTAGCAAGCCACTGCTGCGGGAAGACCACTCTCTTGCTTCTGTGATGCCCAGCAAGGATGATCAGGATAGTGCCAGAAGTGATGCCGGCTTGAAGTTCCCTGACATGCTGATTGAAGGTCTCTTGCCATGGCTCAAGGGCTTTCAGGGCACATCTTCAGTAGGGTAGTATCTAGGCATTTTTCAAAGCTTAACCACCTGGGTACCACCATTCTTGTCCCCACCAACTCGGTTTTGTGATCATAGCAAGAACTTTCTCCTTTTTTTCTCAACTTTTGATTTAGCAGTTGTGTACTTTCTTTTGTTTAAAGCCTTTCTGGAATCCATAGCAGATTGGGAGTATCTACCAATTCCTCTAACCAGGACAGGATTTTGGCTGTAGTAGGGCTGCCCCTTCTTGGATATTTTTGCCTTCAGCTTACTCTTTTTACCAGCACCACTGGCAGCAGCCTTCTTAGCTCTAAGTTTCTTCTCTTTAGTGTCTGGCTTCTCAGTTTTTTCTCCTGCCATCTTATTAGATGGGAAAGAGCTCTGTCACCTATTTCATCATAGCCTAAAATGAATGCTACTTTTAAAAAGTGATTTTTTTTCTTTCATGTTATCTCAATGCTAGAATCATTATTTCACTTAATAGACCAAGCTGCTCAATATGCATAAGTTGTATGTATTATGAGTAAAAAATTGCTCTTGCTCTTTAATTGAATGTTTAAAATTTAATGAAGTGCCTATATTTATATGTCAAAGATAATCTGCTACTATAATAGTAGCACAATATGTTCATATTATTCTGGCATTCTCATCACTGGAAAAAGGATTATAAACATCAATTCTCCTAGAAGTTAGGTATATATCAAAATCACAATTGGTATGTCTTGTGAAACAGTTTATATAATTCTTTTAAATTTACAAAGTGATTTCTTTTACCTCAGCTCATCAGATTATGGCTTGCACAAAGCATTACTTCATTTTGTAGGTAGGGAAACCACAGTCCCATACCCTCTTCAGCATAAAATAAAAGTCAAGACAGGGAATCTGTTTTCTTCTATACCACAATATAAAAAACGAACAAAAAAAAACTTGTGTGAGCCAAAAGCACGTTTCTTTGTCAAAGCCTGCCACTGATCCAGGGCTCTCTCTGGAAAAAGCTTCCAAACGTGTAGTTTCCTTTCTTCGCCTTTTTTTTTTTTTTTTTTTTTTTTTTCTTGTTTCAGAACCTTTGTTTGTTTATTCACTCATTCTCATGGCCGGCTCAGCCCACCCCGAGGGCAGGGCTGGCGCAGCATGTGGTGCCGGGGATCGAACCGCAGTCCCTGAAGCCACCCAAGCTTCCCCAAGCAGGCGCTTTAGACCACTGAGCCATCCCACCGGGCCCCTTTCTTCGCCTTTATTTCAAGTGAACCATCACAAGAAAACGAATTCTTAGGGAACAGGCCTTCTATCAAGTGTCTGTTATTCCTAGGAGAGGGTATTTGTTTGTTTGCTTAATTATGACAGAGATTCTCTAGTTTTTCCATGTATTAGCATGCCTTCATTTATTTTGTTTTAGTGATTTTAATTTTTTTTTTAAATCGTTATATTTTATTTCCTAACTTCAAGTTTAGAAATCAGAGTTATACCAGGGTCTATTAATGTTATGGTAAAAAGTATCTCTTTGTGTTCGCTAACTTCTGAAGTTTAGCACTGCTTGTACTTATAAATGTAGGAAACACATCCGACACTAACAATAGCTATGTTAACAGATATTCAGACTTTCTGTGTCTTACTACAGATATTTCATTATTCTTTTTTTTTTAATTTTATTTATTTATTTATTTATTTTATTCTTGTTTCACAACCTCTGTTTGGTTATTCACTCATCTTTATGGCTGGCTCAGCCTGCTCCAAGGGCAGGACTGGCGCAGCATGTGGTGCCGGGGATCGAACCGCGGTCCCTGAAGCCGCCCAAGCTTTCCCAAGCAGGCGCTTTAGACCACTGAGCCATTGCACCCGGCCCCTTCATTATTCTTTATGTTCATTATTACTTTGAAATTAAACATGCCAGAGGATTCTTACTTGATTTGGTAATGATGAAATATATATATTACTCCTTAATAATTTTAAAGTTTGTTAATTTATTTAACTATTATTGGCTTCTTTTTTAGTGTATCTTATATAACGCATTTAAAAATATTTGTTGGGTATGCTGTCTCTCACAATGCCTAATGTTCCAAAGCTCCAGAACTGTTTCAAATGGAGAGAGAATGGTAGCTATATGTGTGGTGTTTTGTCTGAAGTTGAGCCCCCAGCAAGAAGCTACAAATCCATCAGGATTTAAGACCCTCTAGTGGCACAGATCTTATATAAAGTGGCTCTATAATCCTTAAAGGTGGCTAGTTATGGAGCTTACCCATAGAACACTCAGACATAATAAGGTATAACAGCACGGCCATTAGTCATTCTAATTTTTATTTGTACTAGAGTTTTCAATAGATTATTTAATATATTCAACTTTGTTTTTTCCTTGATGTATTTGATACAGGGTCTCACTATGCAGCTCAGACTTGTTGTGATCTTCCTGTTTTCTGAGGTAGTGCTGAGATTATAGGTATGTGCCACTATGCTGGGTCTCGGTGGCTGGCTCAGTGTGCCCAGAGGCAAGGCCAGTGCAGCATGTAGGCTAGGGATTGAACCCCAGTCCCTGTGTTTGCCTAAGCAGGTGCTTAGTCTGCTGAGCTATCTCACTGGCCCAAGATTTTCAACATTTTATTAGAAAGTAGGTTTTGTACTACTTTGTTCAGCTAAAGTAAGTATTTTGGGCAAGTTTAAGGTAGGCAAACTTAAGCTATGATATTTGGCAGATTAGGTGTACTACATCTATATTTGAATCATGATATTATAAATTTTATAATGATTTTATTAACTGGATTACAATACACAGGAATTTCTAACATGTCCTGAGGGGGCCAGCAAGATAGCTCAATGGTCTAAAGTGCCTGCTTACACAACCACAGGGTCTGCAGTTTGATTCCTGGCACCACAGGTGTGCCAGCCCCACCCCCAGGGCAGGCTGAGCTGGCCATAACATACATACATACCTACATATATACATACATACATATATACATACATACATAAACTAATATGGCCTGAGATGGTGTTATGGAAGATAGAATTTACAAAGTTCTATAAGTGAACTTCTATAATTTTGTCCCTTTACAATCCAGTAATCTCTTAATTTTATAAGCAATGATAATCCAAAACACCAACATAACTGCTTAGCTGTGTTTTACTGTAGAAGTTATAATAGGTTCATCTGTAAAATCAGATCTAGTTGGTAATGCCTGAATCAGGCTCTACCTTAGTCCACATCCCATTCTTGAGATAATATTTAATATAATAATGCTTAGTTTTATTTTTTGATAAGGGCATTTAAGATAATATTTGTATATTTTTCTATATGCATAACAGACTTTAATTAAAAATATCTGGTCATAAAAGGATGTAAGATAGGAAAGACACGCTTATCATCATGAACCATGAGTTTTAGACCAAGATAAAAAAAAAAAATTACAGCAACAGACTTTTCAGAGTCATGTCCTCAATCTTTTTCGTGCTACTGGGGGATGTTAAATGATTTTAAACCATCCTTAGTTTCTTACTTCAGCTAAAATAAAAAATAACTTAAAAATACCAATGCTCAAAATCATTTTTCTTTTACTAAATGGTTAGGAATAATCTCAATAAAATATATATTTAATTTAGAAGATTATATCTACTATATGGATATGATTTTGAGGAAACAGTGAAACTTGAGCACTATAGAACTGAATCAGAACTGGATTACTTAAATGAAGACACCCACTAATCTCCCTGTACTAAACATGCCCTCATGGCTTTGCTTTCTCAATGGGGTCCTGTGCTCGCTGTAGCCCCTTCTAGTAGCTAATGATAATTATCATTAAGTATGCCACATACTTAAGTATGCCAATACACAACTGATATCCACTTCAGCATTTATTCTTGAATGCTTGATGACTAATTAGGAATTTAGGTCAAATTACCTCCACAAAATAAATTATCCTTTATATAAGCTCACTGGAAAAGTCTTTACTAGAAGATATACTTACCTCAAGTTGAACCCTTTGTTCTAAATTCTTATAAGATCTCTGTAATAATTCCCGGGTCCCAAGGACTCCATACCACATCAAGTTTTTAGTTCGGCTCCTAAAGAGAAATATTGGGAGGGAATCTCAGTAAGTTTCATTTATTTTCTTCTTAAAGGCAGAGCAAACAAGAGAGATGATAAATGAAACTAAGTAAAATTGCTTTCATGTAATAACATTATTGCTATTTTCAAAATTACCTGCATTTCTCAGGGTGCTCTTCTCTCTTATTATTAAATTCTAAAGAAATTTTTGCATCTAATCCAATCCCAAAGTAATTGTTCATAACGCATTTTTCTGAATATCCATCTCTATGATAATAAGGAGAAGTACATAAATTCAATATCAAGTTCATTGCAACATTTGAAAATTGATCACAAAACGGCACTTAAAATGATTTTACGTTCCTATGAGGCTCCTATGCCTTACAGATTACGAGGTTTGGCGGAACAGTTTCTGAGTAGATGTCGGGGACGCAACCACAGTGAGGAGCACATGTGATATAAAGGGGTAGTGAGTGAAGTGGAGACACAGCCATGATTCGGTGTTCTGTTCAATTTAGCCTTCTGTCCCCTACATAAGCCTCTTACTCTATAGACCAATAAGGGTGATTGTGGAGAGACATCTGCTCAAATGCCAGCACACTTCTCTCTAATACCTAGAAAGTCTCCAGTAATTATTGGGCAAAAAACTGGCAATTTCAATCTATTCTTCTAAGTATTTTTGAAAATTTAAAACATAATGTCATTACAGTAATAAAATATAACAAAAGCAAGATTAAAGGGCCAGTGAGGTAGCTCAGCAGATTAAGCACCTGCTTAGGCAAGAGGCCAGGGTTCAATCCCTGGCACCACATGCTGTGTCAGCCCCACTGCTGGGCATGCTGAGCTGGCCACTGAAACCAGGTGTGATGATGCACAACTGTAATCCCAGGTCTGGGGAGGCTGAAAACAGGAGGATCACCATGAGTCCAAGCTGCGTAGTAAAACACTCTGTACCAAATATATTAAAAAAATAAATTAATAAAAATAAATAAATAAATAAATAAATAAAACAAAAAGAAACAAAAAAAAAACCAACCAAACAAAACAACAACAAACCAAGCGAAAACAAAACCCAAAAAGCAAGATTAAAATGGAAATAAAAGAAAAAATGTCTTAGCCTGTCAAATATGTAAAAAGATCAATGTGAGCCAGAAGCTTCTTGAAATCAGTAAGCCTAGATTCTGGGTATGGAAAATATGGCAGACTTGGTAAGACAGCACAAAGGAGTTGAAGTGCATGGCGCAATATAGGCTAAAGGTAAAATAAATGTCTCTGAGGCCAGGGAGATAGCTCCGTGGCACAAGTGCCTGCCTGGCAAGTGCAAGGTCGTGAATTTGAACCCTGTTCCCACAAAAAAAAAAAAAAAAAAAAAAGTCTCCAGGGAAAAGCTGGTTTCCTTTGCCAGTGTTTTCTCAGAGAGAAAGGGCTGGAAAGGGACCAGTTTGAGACGCAGACCATGAAGCCACTGAATTTCAAAGTCTCAGTGTTCTTTTATTATGAACTTCTCAAGCTGTCAATTATTCTTTTTTATACACGGAGCCAAATATACTATGACATTTAAAATGTTACAATTCATATGAAACAGAAACAAGCAAAGCCAAAACGAAGTACTTGGAAAAGTATTTTCTTACAATGAATCTACGTCTGGGTCAATAAATGGCGTTGCACCAAAAGGATCAATATTGGCTAGTAACATTTTGTTGATAATAGAACTCCCAGCAATTGAGGCAGCTAGTCCTGCTCTTAAACCTAAACAAAAGAATAAACATATACAGGATCACAACATGTTCAAGAAGAAAAGAGGAAGAACAAGCCCATTCAGGGCTCACCTCAAAATCATTCTCTCAAGGCACATGTTTTAGCACCTACTCGTCTCATTTATCAAAACTACGAAGTATAATAGTTACAGATACAGGGATTTTGATAACTTTAAATATGTATCTGTATGTCATCATAAAAAAATAAGGAGATGAAGCCTTGGAGTCTCTTTGTGACATTTTCTCATTTACTATTTCAGTAATTCTACAACCTCAAAAATATGTATTTCTTTGTTGCAAACAGTGTAGTATTATCTGTAAGAAATCTATAATAAATGCTGAATTACCCAAAATGTCTTGGACAGAGCACTTTCATACTTTCAAAGTGCAGACTAAAGTTCAAATTTAAAATATTAAAGAGATGTATTAAGGTCAAAACTCAGTACTTTTGTCAAGAATAAGTAGTAAAATATAAAATGAGATTGCTACTTTTTAAACTGAGGGGACAAAATGACATGCAAGTGGCCTAATGGGATTATTCCACAAATGGTAGCTTGCAGTATTTGTGTGTGCAGAACTGTTTTAATTTCAAACATGAATACTGGAGTCATGTGAATTCCTCACAACCAGCCAATCACTCAGGCCCATCAATTCTGGCTCCTTAAGAGGCTGTCCTTCTCCCTCTGTCTTCCGCCCAGACCTGCTCAGAGTGTTCCCACAGGCTCGGCACCCTAACTCATGTCCTCTCTTTCCTTTGAAATTTCCTGATGCCCCACAATGAGGAGCGGTGTGCACTCCTGTAATCCCAGCACTCTGGAGGCTGAGGGCAGAACAGGAGGGGGGTCGGGGGAAGAGGCAACTTAGGGACTTAGTGAGAACCTGTCTCAAAATTAAAAATAACTTTAAAAAACGACGGAAGTGTAGCTTAGTGTAAAAGCACTGGTGTCAATCTCAAGCACCACAGGAACCAAAAAGAGTGTGTATTATGTGAATTCTATAGTGCATAGGTGGAGTGTTCTGAATTATTTCTTTCAGGTATCCAATTTCCTATTGATCTTTTGTGTAGTTATTCTGTTCACTACTGAAAGTGAGTTAATAAAGTCTCTATTATCATGGAATTATGATTCATCTCTAAAAAGAACCTGTATAATACATCCATTTCGGGGTTTAACTTGGATACTTGGTTTAACTACTCTGAAGGAAGCAGAGGGATGTGGGAAAGTGACAACTGGCACCTAGAGAGGCCAGGAGGTGTCTGTTTTCCTCCATCTCCTGCTTACAGTCTGTTGCTTTCTATTATTATGTCTAATCTAGGATAAGTTTATTTATCAGTATTATCATAACATGTTCAAAAAATAAAACAGTATCACTAAGGCTAAAGATATCAATAGAAAGACAAGTTTGAAACCAAAAGAAAGCTGTGGAAAAACTTAGAAGTCACCGACTACAAGAAGAATTATTGTGGATATTTAGTAATTGAGAGATTCTGGGGATCTACCCCAAAAAACAATGCATCATAATTTCTCAGAAAAGGGTCAAGAAACGTGTTTTAATGACTCCTAGTAAACTGCTACACATATAAGAATCTAAGGACCTGGATCCCTACTGATAAATGTGGCAAGAACATTGTCTTAGGAACATTTATCTTTAAGCACAAATATATTTCAGAGTTTATGGAAATAAATACTTACATCTTATCACAGAAATACTTAACAATATGTCATGTTTCAAAATCTGTACTACCTGGGCAGATTATTCTAGTGTTGAGTACAGGCAGATTTTCTTTGGTGGCTGTCACAGCTGGACCGGGGAGAGAATCAGTTTGGGAATGGCCATGACTTGCCCGAGCATCTGGAGACCGTGGTGCAGCTTTAACTGTTGACAAAAGGCCTGGAGGAAAAAAAAAAAGAAAGAAAGGTAAAGGATATATTATTCTTAAGGCCTATAAATTCAAGACCTGTTTCTTTTTGAGGGAAGATCTTGCTATGTAGTCTAGGGTGCCCTTGAACTCACTACGTAGCTCAGGCTGGCCTTCAATTTGTGGCAACCCTCCTGGTCCCAGCCTGAGGACTATTACAGGCATGCACCACCATGCCTTGCCAAAACTTGTTTTAATCGAGCAGAAGAACTGAAAAATCAATTTCATCTGCTTGTTCCTTAATCATTTTATTTTCCTTTTCTTGAGATATACAGAGGGCATTGGCCAGAGGTCGAAGTTATTTGGATTGGAAAACAGGTATTGTCCATAACTATAGGTCAGTAATACTCCTAATTTTAATGTAATCTACCCACATTTAAAAATGAATAGAAAATGTTAAGTTTAATGATTTTTCAAAATAGTGTATGATAAAGCATAATACTTTTCTCATAAATACTGGGTAAATGATTATATTTAATTAATGTAATTCCCAGAGCTCACATGTGAACAAGTTAATATTTTCTTCTAAAAATGGAAGAACAAGAATTTATTTCCAATGAAACCAATGTGCTTTTCTTACATTTCTCAATTATTTACTCAAAATAATGATCTGCTCAAGAGTTACCCTTCAAGAAAGTAACAGATTTAATTCTATCTCAACTGAGGTAATTTAATAAATAAGAAACAGAACATTAAACTAATTTAGGGGTTATTAGTAGGTATTTTTAAAAGTTTTCAAATTAAATTTGAAAGTACTTTAAAATTTAATCATTTTCACTTCCCCTTTGACTAATTATAAGTTAACTATATTAATCATGCACTGTATTTTCTCTGCTCAAATTAGCTTAGTTGCATTAAAGAAAAGTAACAGAGGAGCCACTCTGTTTTGGACAGATGTGACTTCTGTAGCTAATTTCTAATAAAAGCAGCACTTTGCTGTTCCTCACTGATGAGAAGCAGAGAGTGTACTAATGACTAAGATTGCTCTTCCACTGCCATAGCTGAACTAGTGTTTCAGCTGGGTATGGAGGTGCACATCTGAAATACCAGCTTCTGAGAGGTAGAGTCAGGAGTATCACAACTGGGGATTGAACTTAGACCTTACACTTGCCAGGCCAGCTCTTATGACACTGAGCTATGTTCCCAGTTCCAAATCCCAACATTTAATACTAGTCAAAATTAAGATCTTAAAATTAAATTTTACAACACTAAAGACTTTTCTATTTATGTCCATCCTAGTAGCAATAGCTATATCATTATCTCTGTATGTTATAGTTTCTTTTAATTAAAATGAAAGATTTAAACTTAGGAGTATGATAAGAGATGATGGCCATTAACAATGAGCGTTAAAAAAAAAAATCAATCTTCCACAGAAAGTCATTACCTCAGGAGAATTCACAGGCAGTACACTGTAAGGACTGTGAGGATGCCCAAGTCAGCCTTAATTTGTTTGTATTTTTAAATGGATGACACTATCAAAGGCCTAATTATCAAATTCAGAGATGGGGTAAACTTCAGAAGACAGAATCAAATTTTAAAAGATTTTGACAGAACTAAATGATAGACCCAAATTGAAATGATTTTTTTAAAAAGGTAATAAGGGTGAATGTAAACTACTATAATAAGGCTGAAAAAAAGAAAAAGCAGTCGTCTTTCCGATAGCAACATGTGTAAAATGAGCACTGAATGGGTGTAAAATGTACTATTACTTTACAGAAAAATACCTGGAGAATTTTGTTTAAACTAGGCAGCATGTTTTAAGATAAGTATCGACTAAATAGATACAAAAGCAAAAAGAAAACCAAAAAGGTTGGAATCATCAAGTTAAAGCCTGGCAGAAGAGGTGAGGACAGACCGTGTGGAAAAGGAGGCACAGCCAGGTAAGGGAAGGCGTTGCCGGAAGAGCTCGGTCAATGTCATCCACGCGGCAGCAGGGAGCAAGAGCACGCTGCTGCGGCTGCACAGGCAGACCCTTCTTCACTGTGAAACTGCTTCTTAAACCAGTCCGGAAACACCGTACAAGTGCCAGTAGGGTTGCCATCAACATGACCACACAAAAAAACTTAACACTGTCTGTAATTGCTAAGTTGAAATTTAAGAGAAAAAGACAGCTCATGATAAAGAATAACTTGCTAGCAATGACAGCCACGCATAAGAATGGAAGGTATTGAACCTGAGTGGCTGAAGTTACTGAAGAACCAAGGGTCTTCAGTAAAAGTTCTGGAATATGCCTCTCCTGAGTTGGATGCAGAATACAAGAGATCTGCAAAGTCTAATTTTGAAGTCTGAGAGTTTTAAGTACAATTAAGGAAAATTCTCTCCAAGTTAATGTGATTAGCAGCACCAATAAATACTGAGAGTAACCCTAATAGCAAGAATGGTAAGACCCATGGCATTATGCACCAGATGCTATTTTAGCACCTTACAGACAGAGATTTACCTCTGGAGTTTTTGCTAACTCCAGTGAAACTGTTATATTATTACTATTAATTGTTATTTTACAGAGGAAAGCTAGAAAGGATAAGTAACCTGCCCAAGTTCACAGATAGTGAAAATAACAGCAAAATATAATGAATTTTTGAATGCAAACATGTTATAATTGTATTGATTTTTTAAAAAAATCATGTATATTATCATCTCTTCATTTGTATTTTAACTGCTGCTTTGTTTTATCCCTATAAATTAGAAACCTTTTGCTTATGCATATTAAAAATATAAATTCATCTTCAATGAAAAACTGTGGACAATTAAAAGACAGAGAAAAACTTTACATTTTCACAAAAATAATTTTGGCAAAGAAAAGGGTTGTGATTTAAGGCTTAATTTAGAGACAGGGGTCATCAGTCTAGAAGGTAGATCAGTGAAACTTAATGGACTCCTGAGCAGTTTAAATACCCTACTGTAGACGTGGGGGACCTGTAGCTTTCTTACAATTTTCAAAGGAATACGTGGCCTACAACAGCTAAAAATTGAATGTGTTTCCTCCTTCTCTCTTTGGGAAAACTAAGCTATTTAGTTATCTTTGTCTTATAGATCTCAGTTTACCAAGATAAACTTTAGGATCCATGTTATGACAGGGATATGAGAGCATATGCCCATAGTTTAAATGGTTACCTTTATTATTTTAGAATTTATGAATATCTAAGTCTTAATGTCTAAATAGCCATTTCAAAAATAATAATATGAATAATAGTTTAATTCAAAATGGCTAGCTTTTTGAAAACTAAACAAAAAATTACATTTTATCAAATTCCAAAATAAGGTTATTATAGTTTTCTTACCAGTTAATGATTCTCTTGAATCTTCTTTAGATTCCTCTTTGGATTCATCTGTCTCAGTGCTATCATAATCAGTACAGATAACTGTCTGCTCATCTATAACTTTAACAGAAAATATATTTGAGTAAGAGAAAATAAAATCCACCCATATGCTTAGGACAGTAAAATTAAAACACATCAAATTCCTCTTTTTTTTTTTTTTTTTTCCTTTTAGGTGGTACCAGAGATTGAACTCAGGACCTTGTACTTGCCAGTCAAGCACTTATTCCACTGAGCTATCTCCCTGGCCCCTATAACACATCAAATTCTAATGCCATATCAATTATTACTATACTCTTTAAAATAATTTTTTTAGAAAAACAATAAAAGAAAAAGACAAGAACATAAATTTAAGATTTCTTGAAAGCATGTGGTAATATACAATCATGTCTAATCTTGCATAACTGTTATCTGTTAATCCAGCAACAGATTTGATGATAAAAATAGGTAACATCAATCATGGTTAATCATCTATTCTTGTTTTGAAAATCTGTAACACATGTAATGTCATATGTTGTCTTGTTTCTGTCTTTGTTCTTGATTTTGTTTTTACTGTTCAAACTAAAATAAAATTATATATAAGTCCCACACATTAAAAGTAGTTTTATATTCACAAACACTATTCAATAATAAACCTGAGGATGTCTGGAAGTACAAGAGATTATAAACTAAATTACATTAAGTTCATAAATATATATATCTACACCAGAATGAACATTTTTTATCCATGCTAACATCAATTTTGGACTACTGAAATTCTAAGAAGTGTAGATACCATAATATAAAATTAAAATATACAGGAATTTTGTACACTATCAAAAAATTAGCATTTACAAAATTAATGTTAAGAAAATTATTTTATTTCCAAAGTAGTTTATAGGTTAAGAATTCAACAACTTCTAATTACATAAAAATACTTAACACTTTAGAAATTTGGCCTAAGGCTTTTTTAAAGTAGTTATAGAAATGTTTAAACTTAATGTATTTTTGAATGTGGACTTTTTTTTTGGAGAGGTGGTATTATGGTTTGAAACCAGGGCCTCCTCACTGAGCTGTATACCTGGTTCTTTGTTTTGAGACAGTGTCTTACTAGGTCACTAGATGCCTAGGCTTATCTGAAGCTTTTGATCCTCCTGCCCCAGCTTCCCACAGTGCTAGGATCAAACACATGTGCCACTATCTTCGGCTCTATTTCTGAGATTCTGTATTATGCATCATTAATATGCTAATCTTTATTACTAAAATAATAAATAGGGCTAAGCACAAATTTCCTTTCAGTGAATTTATCTTTCTCTATTTTGTGTCTTCAGTTTTTTCTGTGTGTCCAAGCTGACTGTCAATAAAACCCTGTCACACTCGTGGTAGGAAGGCAGCCAACTCCTTCCACACCTGAGTTTGCTGATGTGTACCTTTTCCAGCTTCTTCAATGACCTGCCTCACTGCTTTCTTTAAACTGTTTGCTCGCAGCATTATTTCCCTTGGTTTGACGGCTTTCTGGGAGGATGGTTTCATAATATCTTCGGCAAGCTGGTCTTTGCTTTCCCCCAAGGATTCTTCACTGGAAGATTCCACGACATCTTCTTCTAGGATGACTGCCCCGACGCTCGGGAGGGTGGGAGCAGCCTGGGAGTCTGTGTGCAAAGCTTGCAGCAGTTGTTCAAGCTTCTCATTTAAGACCGAACACTGGAGAAAGCAAAACATGGTAATGAGCAAATAAGCAAGAAACTCAAATAGAAGAAACATCTGCAGACAAAATGCAAGTGGTTCTCATGTAAGATGTTTTAAAGGTTTAATCACTAAAGAGAACAACTTTAAAATACAACTGGTTATCACCTCTTATTTTGTAAATGTTTTGGCCCAGGAAATATTTATTTCAAAATTTAGTGGAGATCAAAAATGGTAACTTAAATTACTGGTTTTGAATGTCTATATTATGACTATTTATTATAATGTCTACACCGTAACAACTTATCTAACTCCTTCCTTCCTTCCTTCCTTCCTTCCTTCCTTCCTTCCTCCCTCCTTCCCTCCCTCCCTCCCCAGCGCTGGGCTTACAGGCATGTGCCACCACACTCAGGCTCTGGCCAGCTCAGTGAGCAGGGCTGGCAAGGCATGTGGTGCCAGGGATCAAACTGTGGGCCCTGCGCTTGCCTAAGTACGCACTTAGTCCACTGAGCTACCTTGCTGGGCCCCCTAACGGCTACTGGCTTAAATAACAAGAAGGAAAATGCACAGAAATAAAAGGGAAAAGGAGAGATGTGGAAAGAAAAAATAGTCACTTGGTCCATAGTTCTGCTTTTCTCAATTTACTGAGAGTGAAGAAACATTTAAGACTGAAGTTGCTAGTGCTATTCCTAACACACTTTTTATCTCCACACAACTGCAAGACCTTTTCTGTTCCTTTTGTTTGTCTCTTGACACATCACAAGACAAAGCTATAGGAAAAGGAATCTAGAAACAAAGTATGACTAACAGAGGGCTCCTGCTTTCTGGAATTCTCCAGAATAAAAGGTAAGGAGGAACACTTCAAATGTCTGTTTACTTTTACTTTCTTTTCTTTCCACTTAAGCCACTAAATGTATAAATTTTGGGAAATAAATTCTTTTGCAAACCATAAGTGAGAATGTATTTTTTGAAATTCTTGTATCTATTATATAATTTTCTCTTTGCTTTACAGTATTTTCACACAGCAACCATCTAACCAGAGTAGCTTGAAAGCACAGTCCAGGGTTAACGCTGTCAGCAAACAACTTTTAGACCCCAAAGTGTTGGTCTTACTTTGGTAGCCACAGCCTCTGCTACCACGGCATTTTCCAGCGTTTTATCATAGGCTTTCTCTACCTTGGCAACGAAGTCCTTTATTGTCTCACAAAGTATCCTGGGAGAAAAAAAAATCAAACCATTCAGTAAAACAAAATTGGTTTACTTACTATGATTTGTAAACATTTAAAACTGAGCACAAATGGAGGAACTATCAAAATACCTGGATCATTCATAACAAAAATCCATTCTTTCATTTGGGTATTTGAGTATATACTCCAGATGAAATTTAATATACTCTATGGCAGAAATCTCTACATGAATAAACCTTGCATTTAAGGTTACAAATAGTTTAAGCCTTCTCAAATAGTTTGAGCCTTATTTTTAAATTCCTTTAAAAATAATATATCACCTCTCACAGCTCATACATTTGTATGACTGAAGTGATAGTTTAGAAATGTTAAGGTTTATCACTAACATTTGCTGTCACTTTCAGCCTACCACCCATCATATGGCTATTCTGATGTACCCTTCCTGAAGAAGTTGTGCATTATGTTGCAAACCAGTCAGCCACTTGAACTAAATTATATTCTCTGTAAACCCATTGGGTTTTCACCTGAAAATAATACAATAATACACTAGACTTAATTTAGTTGTCATTGGTGTCCAGCATTATATGGTTTGATTCTTTTAAATTACTTTTGGTTTCTTTACCAAAGAATTACACTGACAGATAAAATAACTTGAAACATTAACAAAATCCACCTTTCAAAGGTCCTTGGAGCCACTGATGGATTTAAAACCACCAACAGAATGGTACAGGATTTGTTTTTAGCAAGGCCTTATGCTGACTTTATTAAAAGTGAAGTACTGATCTCTATCATTGCTATAGATTAAGAAGTGCTTTTGGCAGTTTTTTTTTTTTTTTTTTTTTTTTTACTACTAAATTCACAATTTCTCTAATAGGTAAGTGATATTCTGATAACCATCCAGATACTTAAATACTATGATGACGAGCCATTCCATGGATATAGTACATGTACCGTACATACTTACACTCTTAAGATTGTTTATTTGTTTTTTTTTTGTTTTGTTTTGTTTTTGGTAGCTATTTCTATGTTCATTTGGACAAAGGTAATGTTTCTTAACTGTCAACCTGCTAATTTAAAAAAAAAAAATCGGTGGTGCTAGGGATTGAACTCAGGGACTTGTGCATGATAAACTAGTATTCTATAATGCTAAAATTATGTTTGGAATACATGTCACTCTTGTCTTTTTGATATGTACTGCTCCTGGTGTAAACTCAGTTACTATCATTCTCTCAAGAGTAGTACTTGAAAATAAGAGACTGGGCCAAAAACCATATTCTTGACAGGCTACAATTTTGTATTTCCTTGAATTTCCAAATATCTGTGTCAAAATTGTGTAACTGCTTATATCACATT